>JAVQJF010090884.1:0-21624 GCA_036023855.1 Gadopsis marmoratus
CACACACACACACACACACACACACACACACACACACACACACACACACACACACACACACACACACACACACCATTAAATCAAGTACAGGGAGCCACACACTGCCCTCTGCTTGACAAGTAAATTGCTTCCTAGATCGTGCTCACAAAAGAAAATACGGAGAGAAAGAAGATGGTGGCATGAACATGGTTAAAGAAAATGAATGAGAGGTGAAAGGCAATAGAATGAAGCGAAGGAACCAGAATAAGTAGATAACAGAGCAGCGAGTGTGAAATGCTCTTCTAAACAGGACCGCATTGACCGGTCACCCTGTCTGATGAGAACTGGGAGGTAAAAGAGAGAAATCAACATTGTGTGACTGAGGTGACGGTCAATTGTGGTGACAATAAAAGCCTATAGGTGACTCCCTTATCACCAGCGGGGAGACATTTCAATAACATGAGTCAGGCCTTAAATGCGACAAGAATTCTTGAAGCACATTTCTTCAAAAGGTCTAAGTAAGCTATGTAAAAACAAGCATATCTAAATCTTAGAAAATAAGTATGACACAGGGAACCATGTATAGAAATGAGAGATGTTTTGAGGACAAAGTAACTTTATCTGGCAAAAGTCTATACACTAAAAACTGTGTTAAAAAAACTGCACTCTTCTTACCACACATTTCCACCTTAATAATATATTGCTCTTAGAAAGTGCATAATCGGGTGTAATTTAAATCAAGGCTCCCTGTTTCTTAAATTAAGATGACCACCAGAAACCATGTCTATTCAAAACACAGCTAAAAAAAACACCCAAATCAGTTGATAACAACAACCAACATGAAGGATGTAGCAATATTTACAAGATCAATTGGGCATTTCTAATTAAGTGTATATCATTAAGCATCGTAACGTTTCATAGTACCACTTGTCCTTTCCTAAATTCCTATGTTTCTCCATCACGTCTTTGCTTCACGTTCACAAGTCAAGACAAAGGAAGAATGGCTTAGTAGAAAGACACAATTTTAGGATATTTAGATTTTGCCGCGCCACCCATCTTTTTGTGCATTTCTGCACGTCTGGTGGAAGATTCATTGTAAACCCAGCAGAATGCTCCTGAAGTTAAGAATTTTAATGTATATGTTCATGAGCAGCATCAACCCGAGCCAGACAAGAGCTCAAACAAGAAGCGTAGAGACGGCCGAGGATGGAAATCAGCCCTATGAAACACTCACAAAACTGACGTGATTGCTGTCAGTGCTTTCAGACCACAGAGGGCTCACAGTAGATTTTCCCAAACTGAAACCGTTTCACTCATTTTTACTTTGTGACAAATGCCCCAAATGTACTCCAGTCATTCTATTTCTCTATATCGTTATTGGGATAACCTGGAGCCTATTTCAGCACGTACGGTGTGAGAAGCAGCGTACACCGTGGACAGGTATCTTCCAGCCAATCACAAATGGTTGTGCAATTTGTGAGTTGCACAGCTGTTTCACTTACTGTACTGTACGCATGAGAATAATTGCCAAATGACTGATATTAAATGTATATAATAAATCATTAAAGCTAGGGCAAAGGTGTCAACCACATAATAGTCAGACAATCACACAGACTGACAGACAAACCATAATGATGGAGCCAGACCATGAAGTTTTCATTACTGATGAGAGACATGCCAGTGCAGAGAAATATGATGCCTTACCTGGGACTAAAGGGACCTCTTGGCCCTGGGCCAGTCTGAGCAGAACCATTATGAGGAGGGGCGTGGCCCCTGACCACGTGCCACACATTATGATGCTCACTGTCCTGGCATCACTAGGTGTCAATCTGGGGAGAGAGATAAAAATAAATCCGTTAAAGACTGAACGTGCTGCTGCAACATCCCTCTCTTCACTGAGATGCAAAAACAAATGACAAAAATGGATATTCAATTTATTGTGCAAATAACAATAAAATGCTAGAGTGCAGGAGAAAACAACAACACATAAAACATTCCATTTCTAATGACATTTTCAAAGCATTAGTGAATACAAAGCAGCTTCCATGACAAATGACTACCAATTCTCTATTGAGTTCCTTTATGTTGGTATAGTATGGCAGTTGAATCCATAATTTATAATCCTGAGAGAATTCAGTCTTTGAATGGTGAGAAGATTGCAAATCGACTTTCTCTGTTGCTAAACTCAGTATCTGCTGTTGTTCACACACACAGACACACACACACCCCCCAAATGCCTCTGTGTCAAAATTATTTCAGACAGGTGAGACAAAAGCGTCAGAGTTTAGTGGCGTGTGTGCGAGACAATGCTGCTGACATCACCTGCGCATTGTGACAGCGACCGTCTGCGGCACGGAATTAAATCGGAGGATTCTCCGGATCAGCCATCTGTGGAACAACCTGTTCACCCTTGTTTGATTACATCCAGCAGGCCAGGCAGCCTCGGCTGCTCCATCTCCAGGTCTTTCTCCGTATCTCTCTCTCTCTCTCTCTCGTTCACACTTCCCTCTCTGCACTGCTGTGCACTATGATTTTCTCTTCACAGCCCTTTACCCAGGCATGACATACTCCTTGAATTGGATATGCTTCAGCTAAAATATGATGGACTTGCTTTATCATAAATTCCAAGGCACTACAGTAGTGACGGAGGCTCTTCAAGCCTTGCATCTTTTGAGATGATGAAGAGCATTTAACACCGCCTCTCCACAGTAAAAAGGTGAACGCTTGCAATAATGAAAATGCTCACTTAGCAAAGCAACCAATGATCTCTACACCACATTTTTCCTACTACTGTACGGTGTTCTTCTTCCAACCATGTGTTAAAGGTCCCTTTAATTCTTCCAAAAAATGTCATGTCCTTTTTATTCATCCAATAGCAAATGGACCAGTTATTGGTCACTTATGGCAGCTCCTTTTAACGCCATGCTTTTCTTCCTGTCTCTCTCTCTCTCACTCTCTTTTCTGTAATAGCTTTGCAGGAGAAGGAAAGCACAAGCATACAAATGTGCTCTTATAGCTTTTCCTCCAATCTTATCCTCAGGTACTCAGTGGACACTCTTGCACCCTTTATATGCATTTCTGGGTCTCTGAATTAGAAGACCCTCTGAAATTCTGTCTGTCAGATCTCCACCATGGGGAGCTCATTGTTAGGGTGTGTTATCATTACCTCTCTTTCCTCTAGTATCACGTCAGAGGCAAAGAATTATGTGTTCCATTTTCACAATTGCCCCATTTGCATGTGATGATGAAAAGCATATTCCCGGCGAATTGCCCCGATAGAGAAGACTGAAAGATTCCAGCGCTTTCACTCGGCCTGCCCACGTGAACCAGTAAGCACACCAGTATCCCGGAGGAGCAGTGGACCCGGTTCCCCCATTTTTCTTGATAATTGTGTCAGATAAACACTGGATCATCCTCTCGCAGGCAATCTGATAAATACCCAATTACCGGCGAGATGGCTGTGACAAGTGGCCGCCAGGGGTCTTTGGTTTGGGAATGTTGGATACATGAAATTGAGGTGGCCTCCTCAACCCAGAAGCAAGTGGTGGGGAGGTGGACTCGTAATTCAACTCTTCACCCTGTTCCATTTGATTAATGAATGGACGGTTTAGAGATAAGATTTATTTGAGCCCTCCTCTCTAGAAACCACAAACACGTATGTGAAGATGCATCAGTCCAATCAATGATTATTCCCCTGTACTCATTATTAAGCCCGCTTCCATCAGAGGAAATGAGCATGTTTTACAAGACTTGTTTCAGTGGCTTCTTCTGCATTCACTACCAATTCAGTCCGAGAGGAATGAAAGGCCCTTATTGTCTGTCTTTATCGGACTCAATGACTGCTGAATGGATGGAAGCCAATTAATCAGGCAGTGACAAGAAACATTGCTGCTGGCTCAGTGACCAACTCCCACAAAAGACAGGAACCATCAGCAGAACAGTCACTGCCCACAAATTGATTTTTCGGATGCCTGCTAAACCAAGGCGACGCCATTCAAAACCTGCGGTTTCTCATTGTGACACTGCCACATGGCCCAAGCAGTTAAATTCAACAGAGATGAGACAATTGTGGATAGAAATTGTTACCATGGATGTGCAAACACATAACCTTCCCTATTCAACTTGCAAATGACAGAAGTGTCCTGATGCACTAATGAAATGCAATACTCATGTGCGGTATCCTTGAACCAAGACAAGATTCAGGTAAAATGTTTAAAGCGAGGATTTGCAGGGAACTTAAGGGTAAGTCAGTTGGAGGGTTCTGAGAATAAGAATGACTTTCATATTGCCTCTGACCTCTACTCCTCACTGCTTAATCTGTTACTCTTTCATCTTCTGCTTTTGTGCTTCTGAAGCACACTGCACACTCACACTGACAAACCAGAGGTAAGGCAGAGTACCGCAGGAAGCTAAAGTATGGCGATGCAGCAGAGAGGACAGCAAAACAAATGCAGTAAGTACAAACATACTGAAGAATATTTACACATAGTGGCCAATTTATTAGGTACACTTATGAAGTCTAATGCAATGCAATACAACTGTTCTGCCATAAAGTCTACTTATATTCTGAATATACTGTAAATAGGAGGACATGAAATGTGAATCACCTCTCAATGTCGAAATATACACAATTTAAACAAAAACTGAACATTACAAACTTCGTAAAGGTAGAACGTGCGGCAGAGCTGCTGTATTGAATTGCAATAGATTGTGCAGGGGTACCCAATAAAGTGGCCACTGAGCGTATGATTCACTGTGACGTGAATGCAACACATCCCTTTGCAATAATAACCTATTTTAAATATGACGTAGCAAACCTCTCCTGTAAAATTATAGATGTGAACAACAGATCAATTAGATGAGTCAGCCAGATCAACTGGGTGTTGTCCAAAGATACAGTATTTTTGGCATAGAATTCCCACTTGTGTTTCTTCTGACAGTGTCTTCTTTCTGAGCTGCGAGGGATATGTCCTGGTAGACAAATGTTTGTTTGAAGGTTTGAAGCTTCACTGAAATATGTTGGGCTGCATTTTTGCTCATTTCTGACAAACATGTTGAAAAGGTTCATGGACAGCATGGCGAAGAAGTACAATTACAGTGTCCAATGTTCTCTCACAGGCTTGAAATAATCCAATCTTATCCTTAAACCGACATCTGTATATTAATTTCTATCCAGCATTTCTTCTCAACTTAGCTGGGGACACCTGGAATTGGCCCTGCCTGCATGGCTATTATAAAGTGAGATTTATTTTTCCAAGTTGCCCGTATGTGCTGCACTTTGCTTTGCTGAATAAGAAGAAAGTCACTTCTTTACAGGTTCTGTACATCCAATATTCTGCACTGCTAGTACTCACCCACTCACAAGAGAGTCAAGGGTATTGTGCAATTGAAGTTCAGCATCCACAACAGTTTTACATTCCAGAGTTCAGCATTAATGTATGCCTCTATATTTTTATAAAGGGCCTTGTAAAACACATGTACGGTCGCAGGTACAGCAGTGGTGGAATCAAATAAAAAGGAGAGCACGGGGATTATGCACTGTTTGATGAATCATTGGCTGCAGTTCAGCAAATGCATTCATCTTATGCCACATATCCACTTAATAAACAATTCTGTTGAGGACATATATGCATTATTATATCTATGGGACAAGGACTGGGTTGAATTAGCAATTTCTAAATCCATAACTAGGTCTGTGAGTAGTCATTCCAGTATTATTAGTAATTACTGGATCATTTTAAACTACTGATTTACTAAATTGGGTTGCACCATTAAAACGTCTCCAAATGCCTCAGCTAGTGAAGACCTTAGCAACATGTAAATCAGCTATTATATAAGGACTGTGCTTGAAATGTTGTTTTATTATAGTCATACCATACATGTGGAGATGTTTGTGCTTCTTTATGTAGTTTAGAGCGAGAGAGACGTACTTGATTTTGCAACCAAACCTCATTTGGTCATTTAGTTTAACCTTACTGGCTTACCAGTTATTTGAGGCATATTGTGTTATTTTATGGAATATAATGGTACTTTCCAATATTTCCAGTTTCAAGTCAAAATCTGTGGTGATGTTGGTTTTTAGAGTTTTGATGAGTTTGACAGTGGAGCCTGCCTATTGCTTTTCACTCCTCTGCTGTAACAGTTTACAGCTAGCAGATGTATTTACTAACTAACCCTCATGTAGGAACTAGTTTGTATGGTGCAACTCATTTTTATTTAGTGATGCATAAATCTCCACTTTTAACACTCATGCTATAACAAAATGGAGCAAGTCACATACTACCATGAGGATGGGAGAGCAGTAGAGATAACACACATGCAAATCTTCTCAAGTGTGCGTTGATGTGTTGTGCTATGTCAGCGTCATGTTTTGATGGATAGCTCCTGTGCTTCTCAAGCACTCTGTCCTCGATGTCAGCCTGGCTACTCCTTCCTCATAAAAATGCCAACACTGGATTAAGCGTCTCACATTCACAGTACATTGTGCTCCCTCACTTCATTACAATAAAAGGATTAACCTGCCTGGGATCTGTAAGGCGATCGGTTGGAAGAGGTGGACGACATGTGGCTGATCTGTCCTTCCCCCTTAGCGTAGATCACATCTCTTGTGCTCCCTCCAAGTCGTGCTACTAATCACCCACGCTCCTGTGGGGGCCACGGTACAGACTGTGGCAACACAAGGGACCAGAAACAAATCTAAAGCCATTAGGAGGCCCAAAATTGTCAAAATGATGGAGATATGAGTAAAACCAAAATTAGAATAAATTAGAAGAAGCGAAAGCACTCCAGCGTGACTGGGGAGATGAGTCTGGTCACACAGGGCCTCCCCACAGCAATCCGTCTTCTCATGAATGTGATCTGTGATAAATTAAAAGCTGATTATTTCCTGGAGGGAGAAGCCAAGCGCTTGGCCCGCAGCCCCTTCACTAGTGGTGATGGATTAGTCCACAGTCTGCACTATGGACCTGTCCCCACTGACTGCACAGCCATGGACGCCACGGGCCTAAGTGTCTCCTACCAAGATGCCATCTCTGACAACTCTTAATTTATTTGAATAAATGCTCTGCTATCTTTTTATAGGACAAGTCCATTTCTTCACGGGACAGATGGATGGTTCTTTGATTGTTTGAAGCAGTATTGCCATACAAACATTCAGCCCTATTTAGCAGTGTTACGCTATATAGACATATTTTTTAAAGTAACCTATTCCCATATACAATAATAGATATTTGATGTCTATTCTCAAGCAAACTTCTGAGTGGTGGGCATCATGATTGAAAGCAGAATGTTTCTCATGTTTGTGTTAAATGTCTTAGCTGTAATATAAAGAGCAGCATGAAGAGTTCAGACAGGCTGATTCCCAATGAGAAAAAGAGCGCTAGGCAGCTGTGGGTTCTGTGTCCGAGCTCAGGTGCACAGCCCGTGAGCTGAGGTTTTACATTATGGTCCCATTCTCATGTGTCTGAACCATTTTCCATGGGTCGGCATCATTCGGACGGCCTACAGCGCAATTTGTCTGCAGTGATTGCATCTGCCTGAGTGGGAACAAAGGCGGTCAAGGCTGGCTGTTGTGTCTTTTTGTGTCCCATATGTCAAGTCTGCTGCACAAACAATACAACAACTGCCAACAGCCCAACAGTCATTATCTGCTGTAGAACATCTGTCATTATCCTGCTGCAATCATAACTGTAATTACAAGAGTTGCTTTGTAAGCAGGTAGATCATGCTATGTTAATTGCCAGTGCACAATGCAGCAAGCGCATGTTCAAATGCCACTCACTATTGTGCCCCGCACAAAAGCAGCACACGTATTACCCTGTGCCAATATGCAAAGCAACGCCAGGTCCCCTGATGGCTGGACGAAGCCCTCATGGTATAATCACACACCTCTTGTCATTAATAATATCTAAATAATAGTTGTAATGAATCACCCTTAACCAAATTATCTGACATAAACCAATATATTCGTGTGCGTAGATCTAATTGATGAACGTCACCCTATAAACTCATTACTCAATCTCAGCTACACCATCAGCTGGAGGAGGCTGGACTTGCAGGTATTCTTTAAACACTTGTCTTTTTTATTCTCAAGGTACCACTTCTCCTGTTCCTGCATATAGATACTTAATTGACTTTGTTCCTAACTTGCTGGGTCTTAAAATCGGTCACAGCCACCATATAACATGGCACAGACATGCTGCGGGGATACAATTTGATAATCTATAGATAAAACTGATGAAAACTTGACCAACCATTGTACTAACCTTGCATTTCATTTCAAGGCTAAACAACATAGATTATAACCCACTTTCAATGCTGATTTCATCAACATAAAAATGCAGCAACGGTGTTTAAATTTGCATTGTGTCGCAATACACAGCTGAAAGATGTGTGTTCATAAAAACTCATTTTCTAAGCAGAAGCTAGACACAGGATGAGTTTCCCCCCACGGCACAGTCAACCTTTTGCATTAATCACCATGAGGCTGCACTTTACCAACCCACTCTGGCAAATTAAATCTTCAGAATAATATCTCCATCATTGCTGTATTTCTGTGCTCTGACATAAGCATCTATCTGGCTTTGGAAAGCAGCGCAGCAGAGCCTGCCAAGTTGGAAAGACCTGAAACCATGGGGCAATAAAAAGTGACATCAGCAATGGGAAAGTTAATAGTGTGTTTCAGATGCACTTTCTGGAGGACAGGAGTAGCAGAGGTTTCATTCACTGTAAGTGACAGAGGCTGGCAATCTCCCTCTGCCTCCCATATGCCCTTATGAATTTCATCCTGCTCCCTGTAATAACTTACACATGGGTAATGCTTCCACAGGGGCTTATGTGACTGTAACGTCTGAGCATCCATTGCATTTACAGCCTGTGATCAGATCATAGCAACAGCTTGTTTTGCTTATTCATCTATTCATTGTGATGTTTGATTGTGGCTGGCAGTTCCCCAGTGTTGTGTATTGTAAGAAGTGTCACACTGGTGGTTGTGCAAGGTTGTTTTTGACTTCACATGAGCCTATTTCTAACTTTGAGGAGCTCATTTCGGCACAGCTGTCAGAGAGCGCCTCAAGCTGAATAAACAGAATATAGAAACACAGAGACCGAATGTAGATAACATGACTGCAGGCTTCTATTTCAATTTGGGCCACAGGCACATTTTCCACCTAACATTTCTTCCACAGTACACATTCTCTTGCTCGTTTATTATCTGACATACCTCTTATTGCCCGTGTAGTGAATTATATTGTATCATTTATCTTTACAGGTAAAGTTAACCTGGTTGTCATCAGAGCAGAATGATGCAATTCTAAAGCTAATTCTGCAAAGAGAGGTAGAATAACAGATAACACACTCTATTGTAACATTGTAAAGCTATTGTTGCAATACTTCTCTGAGCTCGTATTTATCAAATCTTTAAGAATTACAGTAAAGAATTCTCTAAAGAGCTGGCCTAGCAGCAAATACTGAAAGTGAAGAATTAGATACATTTATCAAGTGACTTATTCCTACTTACAGCAAAGTGTAGGAGTTCTGAAGTGATCACGTGATTAATCGTGTGCGTAGAGTATGAATAGCCAAACAGAGACAAGGATTCACCTTACTTCTGCCCGATGGTACTTTTCTTACATTTTACTCAGTGGTTTGTTCTTTTGCATGGTATGGAAAAATGGCTGACGTAGAAACTAAATGAAAATGCAACTGAAGCAGGACCTGTTATGATATAGCGCCATATAAATAAAATTGAATTTTATAATAAAGAGAATCGCACCATATTGAGTGCAGACAATGAAGATATATGGAAAGTAAATCAATGCTAGCTGTATTCTTGTTACTGATAAATGCAAAAATGTGGCCTAACATCCTAACAAATGTGAGTTTAGACTTGGGTTTGGTAGAGTAAAACTATCGTATTCTGAATTGAACATATTGCTTAATTTAATCATCATCAATGTAAGAGTCAATAACTAAAATCTCAGAAGGTCTGGGAAGGTATGTGCTCACCTCTGTGTCTGTACTGCAGCCAACTAGAGATCAAACAGGATGCGCTTAAAGGGGAAGTCCACCAATATATGAGGAAACTATTCAGCTTGTGAAAGCTGATATGTCATCTGTGGCTCCAGTGGAATGTTTTTAAGTCTAAGAATACAAGGATTTAATGAAAGGAGACTCCTGTTTCCTGTTTTCCGTGTTGGGAGGAGGTCAAGGTGGTTGGGTCAACAAAACATTGGCTACCAAAGACCACTCTTCCAAGTCGAATTAATATTTTTTCTTAAGCATGGCCACGATGGCCCCCTAACCTTAACAATGACCTTTTCCTGAAACTAACCAAACCTCACTTTAGTGTTGTCACAACATTGTCAACAGTGATTTGTAACAGTTCTGGATAGCAGAGTGAAATTAGATCTAGAGGGCATGGACAAATTAGGTATTTTGTCATTTCATTTGGAGATCTTGTGGAATGAAAGATGGTACTGTTGCATTATGGGCAGGGTAGGAGCTTTCAAAGCTTGACTCAGAGGAACACAAAAAAAGCTCTTGTGAGTACACCAGCTTTATGAAAGTGCAATATTAATCCGCTGGACTACCCCTTTAACCTACCTTAAGAGACCCGTGGAGCTCCGTGATTGTCATGTTTCAGTCAAAGGAAATTTGATAAATATGTTTTAGTTCTGAGTAGGATCAAAAGTGAAGGATATTTACTTTTATCTTTCACTTAAGTACAAAATAGCCAAACACAGGCCCTGGTCTCAAAGAAATCTTCACGTGATACCGTAAATCTCAGGAGATGGACTACTGTAGTTTAAATCAAAGCTGCGAAATTGGTACAGTTCTTCCTTCCCCTCGCTACCACTGGCCCTGACATCTCATAGTGGTAGACTTTCATGCTCCAGCAAACAACAGACAAAGATCAAATGTGTGATATGAGACATGAAAACTATACAGGGATAAACAGCTGCAGCTGCAAAGATCGCCACAGAGCAGGAAAGAAAGAAAAAGCTCAGACAGATAATGAGAACACAGTTGGTTTGTACGGTCTCTGTGCTGACAGACAGGAGCAGCGGTCCTGAACATGTACGTGGTTCAACAAGCCTCTGACATGGTGAGCCCTTCTCCTCGGGACTGTCAGCCTTCAGCAGAGCACATCATTTCTCCGTGAGGATTTCATCACATTAGCCTAAGCCGAGCGCACAGACAGGAGCAGCAGCTATAGTGTATCATCCACAAGCAGAAACACAATCACCAATTAGAGCTATCACGCACGCTGTAATTAGCAAGAGTGACTGATTTGAGCTTGTGTAAAATGTATTCATATTATCCAGATTACAAATAAGCACATTCATCTAATTAGCTCGCATGGCTCACAAGCTTAATTAAAGTTAATACATTATGATACCCCAAAATCCAGAGATTACAATGCTCCAAGGTTCTAGTTAATTAGAGCAGTCACACATTGACAGGCAGGGATCACAGCCTCCATTTCCCTCAGCCAATTAAAACTGAGGGTCAAAGTGGGCAAAAACTTCTGTGTTATTCAGAGTTGTTTCGTAGTATTTCAGAATGTGTCACATATGCGAATGTGCTCAAGGTAGCTAGTAGTGTTCCGACTCATGAACACTCTTGTTTCTCTTGCCAAAATATCTTTTCCCTCTTCCAATCCATCCCGTCTTTGTTGCGTGAAATGATACTACTGTACCAGCCAAGTCAAATTGGCAATTACGGAGCCTGTCATCCACATGGCTCCGCCTTAGTGTTTGTTTACAGAAAGCTTACAAAAAGGGCATTTTCAGATTCCTCCCACTGTATTTATCTCAACTGTGGCAGGCAAACAGGAAGAATACTGAGCTGAATGTCTGTGGTATCGCAGAGGACTTTCACACCTTGTAGAATTAACTTTGCACTCACATGCTCCACGGAGTTGCACTAACATAAAGTGGCTCATTACAGTATTGCCTGGCTACCGGGCCAGCTTTGTTATTAATGGTGGGGTGTATCTGAAAGAAAAGCACCCACGTTAATTTGTTGTCAGGATCTGGGTATAAATCAGAAAGAGCAGTACACGGCCTCCTGAGACGTTGCCCTTGTTACCGTGAGGAGCCGGTAACACCCACACTGTACTAAAACGAAGACACACGCACGCTCTCGTACATACTGTACACACTGCATCTCTATTGTGCTTTATACATTTTAGAGCATATGAGGACAGAGGCGTCAAAATAATTAAATCATACTGTATCTCCACCTCCATTAATAAGATATCAGGGGAGAATTATGGTCCAGGCAAAACATGGGATTTCAAGGTTGCAAACCTTTTCTTTTTTCAGTTTGTACATCTAAAGTAATAGTTTAGTATTTTGGGAAATGCAAGATTGCCACTGCGCTCACTGTGCGATAAACACGTATTTGGACCCAGCAGCTGGTTAGCTTAGCATAAAGACTAGAAATGAGGAAACCGCAGTGATTCGTTATAAGGTAACAAAATCTGCCCTTACTTGACTTTTTACAGTGTTTTCACAGGGGTTTATGTGTCTGACTGTTTCTTTCTCAGGAGCAGTGACTTCCTAGAGTCTCTGCTGGTTGCCTGGCAACCTCTCAGCGACAACAAGACTTCAGAAAGTTTCTGCTCCTGGCCAAGAAATCATAGGTAGGAAAGAACGTAATCGTAAGAAAGTGAATAGGCACATTTCCCAAAATGTCAAACGAATACTGGCTATGACCTAATCTTTGTAACATCAGGACACGTGGCTCTCCCTGACACATATGGTGGATGAGGATGGAGGGCAATAGGTGAGAGACCAGTTTGAAATAGTGTCAGAGTTTGAGAAATGGGGATCTACAGACAGAGGCCATGTGGCTGAGAGTTCCTGTCTTTGTATATTATGGCTCGATTACTGATTTTGTTCTGCATTTATTAATTTGTATTTTCCACAGGAACAATGCACATCAATCAACATCGATGTAAATGTGCCAGTGTTAGCAAAGTGGCACATTTTTAAAATGTTGTCCCTTGGCCATATGTTAAATTATCCATTTAAAATAACAAGAAAACAAATATGTAAAATCATAGCAGGAAAACACAGGTGAAAGCAGTAACATAAAAGGATGAAAAGCTCAAGAGTAACACAAGCATATGGACACTAGAAAATAATCAATGGAACAAACAATGGAAAGAATCAGTGCAAGCAGTTAAAACAACAACCGTGTTTGCCATGTTATGTCTTAAATACTATACGCGCATTTCCCAAGCTGATTTTGGGAAAACATTGGGTAATAAATGTTTATACTACAGTAAAATGTGACCTACAGTTATGGCTTTTATTAAACCCTCTTAAAGGACTAGCTGAAATATACCATTGTAAATCTTAATTGACTACATGTCTCTCGCAATGCAATGCTAATAATACAATGGCAATGCCGAAGTTATAGATGCTCTTCTGTCATTATGTTTGCTTGTGTCTTAACTAAAAAACTTAACCAAGTGCGTTTAAGTACTTGGGTGGTAACGGAGGGTCAAAGAATATCACTTATGTCGGTTAAACACGGAGTAATGACCCAAATGAGACAGAGCAAACAGAGAACTGCAGGAGTTTCTATTTATAGAATGGCCATTAAAAAAAGGTACAACTCCTAGGATTTTGTCTCAAAGCACAAAATGCCTATATGCATGGAGGTCTAGCATTATGTAAACAGGGTGAAATACTAAAAGTCAAAACACTGGAAACCATTTTTATTTTTTTTAATGTCAAGTTTATATTGTTCCCACTCTCAACCTGAATGATATTATTGTAATGCTTGGAGGAAATTAATTCTATAATATATACTTCATATTTAATGTACATAAATATATATATTTCTTTTGATAATAATATGTTCTCTCTGCTGGCCAACAGGTGACTAAAAAACAGCGTTCCTGCACTCACTCACCTACAGACATGAAGGAGCACATGTACACGCACAGAAGCACAGACACACAAAGACTCAGAGGGTATTCCTGTCTCCTGCACCCTGATGTAGATGGATACCCCTGGCTGCTGATCCTGAATCTACATTAGGTCATTACAATAAGCAGCGTGGACCAGCGATGCCCGCAAAGTGGAGGGAGCAGGGCAACTCGGGAGGAGGACTACTCTCCCCAACCCTGTGGGGAAACAACCTTGACACCGTCATCTGTCTTAGTTACACAGGAGTTTAGACCTACTGACACACACACACACACACGCACACACACACACACACACACACACAGAGGAGCCGGTCCAACACCTGCAATCTCTGCTGTGTTGTTATGATACTGCATTAAAAGGAACTAATAGAGTAAATTCTAAAAATATTTAAACTATCACACAGGGAGAAAAGGAGGTTTGGCTGAATATAATGGAAGACAAAAGCATTAAGGTATTGGGGGGTGTTACTTCATCAGCTGCTGACAAGCGTGCAGCAAGGTTAGAAAGAAGCTCGCTTCAGCATAGGGGACTTCTGACCCTGGGCTTCAGGTGAAGGTGGGAGATGGGGAGACACGCAGAGATGAGAAGTCTGGGGGGGGGGCATCACGTCCCCCCCACAGGGGCGGGACAAGGGCATCACTGCAGTGAGCTCTCACTAAGTCACCCGGGGGCTGGCTGTGTTTACGGAGCTGTCAGTCACGTGGCGAGGCCTCTCCCAAGGGACACAGGCCACCGGGGCGATGAGAAAATAATAGCTCTTTCTGTCAGAGCTTCGAGGGACAGGGGTCTGATGGACACCACTGGGAATTAGAGCCAGCCTCCAGGACACATCCCGACCTACACTTAAATTCTGGCAGGATAGACACTCAATTCGAGGAGGAGGGAAACACACCAGTCTCGCCAATGATATCAATATCCATGCCAAGAACCCTCAATATATGTGATGTCCTTGTATTTCTTGGTGATATTGAGATGTCTGTGATTCCATAAATTTTTAAGTAAAACAAACAGGTGAAGTTTTGTAAGTATGATGCAGATTAGTGTCCCTTTTTGTTTTTGTCAAAATGTTATTTTTGTGTGATAATATAGCTGTGACTTTTTTGTAGACACTTTCTGAGCATTTTCAAACTGAAACTTCCAGAAGTGACTTGCTGGAACTCAGCCTTTTTAATCCAAGACATGACAAAATACTCATGAGCCCTCTCAGTAATTGGATATTTGCTCATTGTTTGTCTCCGGGGTGTGATTTTAGGACAACATAGCTTGTCAGTGCAATGTCATCCAATGCTGAAATTTGAAATGTCCAAAAACGCATCAACAAAGAGGGTTTTCAAAGTGCTCGCAATCCAACCCAACAATAAGGAATGCCATATGGGTGAAACATGTGACTGATTACCTATCTTGGAAGGTTTTCAAGTCACTACAACTTAATTTTCATATTGAGGCGAAATGAATAGCGATCAATTGCTGCCTGACAGTGCATGGGATAAAACTACTAGTTTGCCTCTAAAGCAAACAGTGACAGACTTGACGTAAGGCAGCGAGCCGGACTTTCCCTCAACTCCACATAATGTTTGCAGTGGAAAGAAATACAGTCACGCTGTATAAAAGCTTCAGTATGGCCCTCTGTGACGAGCAGGATCGGAGAGCACCGCTCCATCCATAAAATCTGACTTTAAATCAGGCTGAACCACCAGTAAAAGGGTTGAAAGATAGTGGAGCTCATCATTAGTACAAACACTCAGAAATCATGGGGTAGCATCTGTTTTCTGCACATCCTCCCACATCAATGCTATGAGCAGTAGGCCTCAGGGAAGGGGGGCGTGCAGAGTGCTATTCCCCTGTCCCATACCATGAATAACAATCTCTACCTCCAGGTAATTAAAGGGGACAAACGATATTTACGGGGCCACGCCAGCCCATCATTAAGCAAAGCAACTACTGCACAGGGCGTATGCGTACGCACATCAAGAGAAATGGGCTCTTCACACACCAGTCCAGGAAACATAATGGCCATTGATTTTGAGTGGACTCGGACAGAGGACATTTCACTATCTGTTACACAGATGAATCCATGTATCTTTTAATCTACCTGGCTTAATGCAACCCTGCACATTTAATGCTTTGTTCTCATCTGCCTCAAATGGGGCGTCTGCTGCCTTTGTCTCTGCCGGGAGCCTAGACAAGATGACGTGCTCCTTACTGATGACCTGGCCTCTGTTGTGGGTTACCACAGATCCCACAGACTCGCATAGACACACGAAACAGATGCTTAGGCCTTCTCGCTGCTGACAGATTATTCACATTCATGTGTGCAAGTGGGTTTTTAACAAACACGTCCTACAAATGAGTGTGCGTACACACACAGGGTACATCTGACTGTCACAAAATTAGAGCAGCACAGACATCCGAGACAGACACAGACAATACACAGCCGCCATCTGTGTACTCTTCCTCATCCCATTTGGAATTGGGTATTGACATCAAACAACGAGCATGCGCAAATTTTGCCACTATGTTTAAAGATACCACATGAGACAAACAAGAGTGTGCAAATAACAGCCCGCATCCGGAATCCAAGCTAACCTAGACACACTGCAGAAGTGACCTTGACGTGTGTTTCTGTGTTCTTGATGGATTACTTATCCAATCTTGTCACTGTGTTGCACCATGAAAGGCACATTATTCATGTAATTCTGAATGTTAAAAGGTAACAAGGAGCACATGTCAAGACTGGACTGAGGGACTCTCATCCCAAGCAAAAGAACTAGAGTAGTTAGCGAGCAATCAGTTAGATCAGAAGAACTTGAAAGGCGGAAGGTAGAACTGGAGGAGGTGGTGGAGGTGGTGGTGGTGGTGGCAGAGGGAGAAAAAGAATAAAGGGGAGGACACTGCTTTGCTAAGAAAACAAATATGGTCTTCAGTTGCCCTTTGCTGCCTCATTGCCACATTTCAAACTGTGTCCAAGTATAAGACAGTCCCAAATCAAAAGACACTTTAAAAACCGCAGGAATGAAAAATACCCCAAGTACAGCTCAGTGCCTCCCACCGGGATCCAAGCTGTTTTATGACTTTAAAACCTGCTAAATAATGCAGCACCTTACAGCAAGAAGAAACACAAAATAATAGACCACAAACCACCCACCAAAAGCTACGTAGTGTGGGTGCCTATGTACTGATGTAGGACATGCCCAGACTGTAATATAGAGTTATCATCACAGCAAGTTGGGGGTAGAGAAAAACATGTTCTATGGTATAATATAATAATAATATAATATATGGTATGAAGGCGTGCACGTAATAGGACGTTTTAAGGGCAATAAACACATTTAAAGTCATACATTTCATATCAAGTTTATTGCAGCTATTTTCCATATTTTTCCATTTTTCAGAAGAGGATGAAACCTTTAAGTTTCAGGCTTTCGGCTGGACGTTGCCCATGGCGACGGTTGACTGACATTTGCAAGCCAGCGTTGCTAGGAGACGTCATAGCCCTGTCTAGTCTACAAACGTTGACATGGGAAGTTTTTTCACACCTGTCCCTGTACAAAGTTCAACATATGGGAGAACTCGTTACATTTGTTATTACATTTGTTTGGCACTCAGAAAGTGAAAGCTGGCAAGCTAGGCTAACTCATAAAAAGATAGATGAGTGAAGCTAGACAACATAGAATGCTACAGTTAGCATTGATTTCCACTAACTTTTTGTGCATGTTTTGACAGTCTGACCACCAGCAGGTGTTCCAGTGATGGACCAGACTGTCAAAACTCACAGCAAACAGTAGTCTTTAGAGCTCAGCACTCCACATGTTACTCCATGATTTGAATCAGGAGACAGAAGCACCATACAGATACTGCACCAATCCAATTGTGAAGGCTAAAATAGGGGGCGCTATCATGGCAGACATCTTCAATTTTGTATTTTTGGTGATCATAATTTTGAGCAAACACAATCAACAAGGGGGGGGGGGAGAGAGAGATCACACACACTGATCTTCTTAAGTCATAAATTCATTTTTATTTCAGCTCTACTTGAACCTTTGACATAATCTAAAACTAAAAATCTCTTATGTGCTATTCAGGTTGACAGTGGACAACGGAGGAGTTTTGCATCCACAGAATGGTTTTCTGAGCATTTACATTTGTCTGTAAGCTTTTCTATGCAAGTAAGCCTTGTTCATGCCGAGGTGGCTCACAGGCCAGGAGCTTATCGCCCGATGCAGGGGGCATGACGCAGCTTACAGCAGGTGTACAACACAAGCCCCTGGCTAGGACAGCAGTCCGTCACAAAGGCTTACAACCGATATGTTTCTTTTAATGCTAAGTGGCAAGCAGCTGAGGATTGGCTCAAATTCTTTTTTTTGGAAACATTTTGTACAGTGAGGAGTAGGACTGAGCGTCTTAGTGCCGACTACTACTGATCAAGATCATACTTTATGTGAGTTGTGAAGCAGTAAATGCAGAGTTATGGCCACATTTTTCTATCTCTTCTATTTCACACTTTATGGAGCTGTATGACATTACAGATTTGGGGGCAACAAATTCCTCTTCCGTGACAGTAGTCTCAAACAGTAAATACTAACCACATACAGTAGCTCCAGCACACCCAGATCAGGGATAGCCCTCATTAATAAAACATGCTTATCCATTTCTGTCATGACCAGAACTGCAAAAAGTGCTTGAAAATGAGGAATTCATGAGGTATCGGTTACAGAAACTACCTATGCATGTGCGCATCTTGTGATGATTTTTTGTAGAGTAATCTTCCAGGTACTTAACAGCATTAATCTCCATGTGGCGCTGCAGATTGTCTGTTTGATTTACACAACACCGAATCTCCTTGAGAGGCAAGTGAAGATATTTAATCCACGCCTTTGATCACCATCTCCTCTCTCCCATTTCCCACTCTCCTCTCCTCCAGTCATCCTCTTCTCCTTGCCCTGCTGTTGCTGCTGTTGCTGATGAAGTCAGCTATTCTTAACTCGCCGCACATTATTCCGCCCAAGTCCTCAGTGCATTCAGGAGTCGTTGCAGCGCGACAAATCAACATAAAAAAAGCAAAGTGGAAAAACTTGCCTTAATTGTGATGCATAAAATAGGTATTTGCATGAGGAATAATTGTCAAATTAAAATACAAATTTAAAGCCAGCCTTTATTGCCTCATGGCATATGGTAAGTATATAAAAAGTTATTAGAAATTGTAATCTGCTTCCAGTGTGTCCCCACCTGCAGAAAAATGACTAAACCCTAGCAGCAAACATACCCTAACTCCCTCTAGACATGACTAATTGACTTGCCACCATGGGTGACTGACGTGGCATCCAGAGGGCACCATAATGGCCGTGTCATGAGGGAATGATGAGACCTGCCGACAGCTAGCAGCGCTCGACCTTTTGCATGTGAGGTCGGGTGTCAGAGGGAACAGGATCTCCCTGTTGTTGGACCTACAGCCTCGGGGCTCTGCGTGGATGAGCTACAGACGACGGGGGAACTGGAGCTTTTCAATCAAGCAACCTTGCAGGACAGTGATTTCGGTACGACGTTGGAATGAAAAATAAAAACAATAAAACAGAAATCAATCATCAGCCGCCTCAGGACATTCAAACATCTTGAGGGTGGAAGGAAGATGAAGGAGAGTGATGGTTACTTCCTCTATCATTTTCACCTAACAAAGGGATGGTTTTTTTGCGTGTTTCCTAGAACACAGAAATGTGTTCTATACTAAAGATATTTTACATTTTGTGTGCAGGTTTTGTAGCATTCTTTTGATTCATTTAAATATTTCTCTACAAGTGAATATAAATAAGTGGGAATGAGTATTTTAACAAACAGGAAATGTGACTGTACACACAGTTATAAGTCTGCAATGCAGTCAGTTCTGGGGGATTTTTGAAAGAAAAGTGTGTGCGCCTTTCGAAGAATATTTATTCACACATTAGTGTTGTTGGGTTTGCTCACTGGGTATTAATGTCTTATTCATTTTCTGCCTCCTGTCTTATTTCCAAATATCACTAATCCTGTTAGATCAAATCTATTAATGTTCTGCTTTGACTGCCACACACAAGATTCCAAGTCTGCCAATAAGCCCCAAATTTGCCATGAAGGCATATCTGGTCCGCCTCTATGGATTAGAGAGATTTACCCGGGCAACCAGAGATGTGTGACCAGCAGTTCGCAGTGGGCAAACTCACCCATTCCACAAGCAAAAGCAAGAATATGCTGCAAATAAAGTGATTTTCATTTGAGATTATTCTCCATGAATATGCCCCTAATTTCTCATTCGTTGCTGTATTGTATCTGATGTCAGTTTTTGGACTTAATTAGCGGCATCTTGATCCAGTGTGATGTGTCATATTCAGGATGTGGTCATGACAAAGAAAACGATAACATGCCGACGCGCAGACCAGATGTGCAGTGAAAGGGGAAAGATAACGCTGCACCAAAGAAGCTAAATGTTACTCATTTACTCATACTCAAGCATTTTTTCATTTTCAACGCAATAAATGGGAAGCAAACACAAAAGAATAATTGACAATTTAATGGATTTATGGCAATACAGCAGAAAGAGTTTTAGCCCGATAAAATCACTTCGTATCAGTGTGGCCTTGCATGAGGAATATCTAATATTTTTTTTGTGAAGAATAATTTATGGCTCTGTGTAAAAAAGAAGAATTGACGCTGCAAAAATAATCAGTGCTTACTTGAAGTAAAAGCACAAATGGGGGCTGTGATCAAAGCACAGGTGAAGTGAAAATAAAGTACTGATTGGAAAATCCACCCCACCCCCTAGACATCTCTCCCGTCTCTACAACAGAAGGATAGAGCAAAAAGATAAAAAGAAAAGGCTCTGCAGTTTTCTGGGAAAGTGAATCAGTCTGGAAAGCACCACAGTGGCAAACGCTGCCAGGAAGGCAAGACAGTAAGACTTGCACAGTAGCACACAGGGCTGACTGCATCACGCTCTGGAGCAGGAGCAGGGAAAATATGAAGCGATGCCACAGCAGCAGCAGCATGGACGGCACTCCACCTGTCCACAGAAATCCTCACAGCCATGTTGTAAATCTCAGAGAAGTGCTGAGTGTCAGATTAGTGACACTAGCAATCACAGAGAGGAGGCTTCTCACGCTGGGTGACAGGGACAAACACACAGAGCCCTTTACACCTGAGGTATGCTTGACAGCCCATTTCAAAAAAGACACTTAGTCTTCCCATTCACTTTGGTTCGCAAGGGGAATGTTACGGATAATATAAAATACAATGTCACGCAGAATGTTTCACTATTGTGTGCAAAGTAAGTTCAGAAAACTGTATTGCAAAGCAAAGTCCCTGAAAAAGAAAATGTGGGGTGGGGGGGCAGGTTTCACCATCACTTAACATAACTATAATGCATAATCACAATAACTACTAATAAGATGTGACTCTTAAGTTTAAATTAAAAGGGAGATGCAGGTTCTTGCCGGCTTTTCACTGAAGAGACTGAATCCTTGTGTTGATTAAAGCTGCATTGATTCATTGTCCCTCACTGTCCGGTGCAGAGTCCCTGCAGAGTCCCTGCTGAGACCCTGCTCTCAGTGCGGCAGGACAACAGACCGTGGATCCTTTCCGGATCCCTGACGGATGAACAGCCTGCGGGTGGCGTTTTGCCTTTGCATAATAATTGTCTTCAGAAACTAACGCACATGTCCCTTATCCCCCCCCC
>JAVQJF010090889.1:0-15033 GCA_036023855.1 Gadopsis marmoratus
CTCTGACTTGGCCGTAAGCCAATCATAGTTTCGGCTGGCGGGGTGGCACCTGGGGTGGCCAATCAGATTCCAAGGGTGGCACGTGCCACCCAAGGCCCCCCCTCTGGACACGCCTATGCCTGCAGCTCTATCAACAAGATGATCAATTTTGGAGGGACTAAAGTTAGTATAGGAGTCCTCTGTTAAATTGATATATGGCACTGAAGTAAATGCCGATGGAATCACTTCCTTAAATTTAGCTACAGCACTTTCAGATAGACATCTAGTGTAGGAATGTTTGAATACCGTAGGAATGTTTGAATAATAATAAATATAAAAAGATGTAGTTATGGTGGTCATATTTAACAAAAATCTCATGTCCATATCTTGACATACTAGGTCAAAATTATAAAAAGTCAAAATTGATCAAACAGCAAGTCAGAATTACGAGATAATAAACCTTATGACGTAAGTATACAGTACACACACTTAGTTTGTCAAAATTTTACTTACCATGCACATTTTTATTTTTACCATGGCTAACCTTCACTTTCCACCACCAAACTGTCTGCCCCTTTTGCTAATCATGTATTTGATCAGCCCGGAGTTTCCAAATGAGGTGCTGGGTCCCGATGTCATCATAAACAATGGGTCTTTAAAAAACAATGAAAAGCAGAGAAAGTGGAGTGGTGGAAAGCTGACGACTTCAACTTGTGGCCCACTCCCAGTGTGTGTGCTTTGCCTGGCTGTATGAAAGAAATGATTCCATCATTCCTCTACTGCTTAAAGGTCAGATAGCATTGTAGTATAATGTTAAATGATTAACTAATCAAACTCTGGTGTGCGGCGGAAATTGTGGGAGTCTAGCATCCGGGACGGAGCGCCGACCCGCAGTCCGTCTGTGGTCATGGCCATCAACAACAGGATGTTTCATGTCATTTCATTTTAGTTTAGACAGAAAAAAAGGTGCTCAGTTGTGACTGGGATGTTCCCCCCCCGCCCCCAGTTTGTTTATTCTACACATAATCCATGTTGGAACTTGTGATGGAAAAATCTGTCCGCTTGATGTGATCGTGCTGAAGGACCGTCAGAGACGCAGCTGATTTCAAAGCAGTATTTACTGAAGCTTGATCAAGGAGAAAATTGATTTATATTGACAATGTAACAAGAAGTAAAGACAACCAGTTCCCTGACGTTATTTCCCCAGCAAGGCGTATTTGTACCATCTATGACCTGTCCACATAAGGAGGCCTTCCTGCAGATATTAACTGTTAGCCTGCAACGAGCCACCAGCTCAACTCACAATATTTGAGCTGCTCTGTCTTCCTGCATGACCTTGCTATTGTTTTCCATAGATTTCACAATCACACAAATAATCACAATTCCCATAAATAAAAAAACAAAAACCCCCAGTTACGTCGCTGAGGATATATTGTATTCTCTTGACAGTTCTACCACCAAGAGATGAATTTATTGGTTAAGAACAGACCAAATGCAGACACACTGTAGGGTCAGTAAGTATTTTATTTCACATGAGACACCATCCAGTCCACAAATGACATTTAAATACATTTTAGAATGAAAAGCACCGACAAAAACACAGCAATAATAAGCATATTTTGGAGTGTATAATCAGTAAACATGGGATATCATATTTAAAACTACAATACCCACAAATTCATCAAAAGTGTTCAAGCATCACCGACCATTAACCAAGAGTAAAAAAAAACAGTTATACAGCACAATAAAAATAAATCCCAAAAACCAAGTAAGACAAGGCATTGCTAATCTTAAACCTTTCGTCGAAGCCAACGGTGAACCTGCTAATGGAAGATTTGCTGCATATTTGAGAGGCTCATTGTCCAAACTGTTGAAAGCCTGAGAAACCGATCACTTGTTCCATCACGATACTTTAATATTAATGCACAGTGGAGCAGACTGAGGCACAGAATCGGTGCGACTGGCTTTTTGTTTTACAGCTATTAGAGAACATTAGAAGCTCTTATTAATGAGACCACAGGACTCCTTGTAGTGAGATTTACAAAAATATATATCATGGGAGGATGGCGGCAGGAGAGGACATGGGGAATTTAAATTGATTTGATAAATTTTGCTTTCATGTGATTGTGACAAATGATTTTGATGCAAACATAATAAGCTTCTGATGGTGGCAACCTGGTTAAACTGGATTAGTTCTGCTTTTACCAAGTCAGCAAACGGAACACTTTGTCTTGATCTTTCTGTGTTAATCAGAAAACGGTCTATGACGACAAGTGGTATCTGTGGTTAAAGGAAAAGTAATTCCAAGCAGCATCATTTGGCCCTTTCACATTTCGAAACTGTTAAAAGAGAAGTCACGAGTGGAGCGAGGAAGAGAGGTTGTTGGTGTACATTTCTGCAACTGTAGAAATCGTCTTTATAGGTCTTATAAAACTGAGAAACACATACCATGCGCAATATAAAAAACAAATGCCTGCTCTGGCAGTCTACAGTTTGGGAAATGAGCCATTGAAGCCACGGTTGTCGGAGGTCATTAAAAATCACTAAAAAAGATAACATCAAGTTGAGAGTACAGCTAGAACACATGAGCAGAGATGTGGTGTAAGGTTAACGCCACCTCAACAAAACCACACATTTTAGCCAATGCCTCTTTGTGTTGGTCTGGGAATATCTTGATCATTTTAAGCGTGGATAACAGGAATATATCCGTAATACATTTAGTATGTCAGAGCGATAGAGTTAACAGTTGACATTTTGTTTTGCCACTACAAATGAGAACATATCCTGATGACGCCAACCGTAACTAACTGGGCAACTGTATTCTTATTAACGCACACACAAAGATAGTTCAACATGTTAGGTTTTCTTTAGGAATTGCACTGCATTAAAATACTGCATTGAAACCGTTTTACTTAATGAACACTAATTCCGGCACACGTGTGTTTCTTAAAGGCCACAGCTTTACAACCAGGGGTGAGTCATTGTGTGAGGATCAGGACGTGATCGTGGGGTGAGGTGGGTGCCTCATTGATCGCCTACCAACGGCCCAGAAGTGGACTTATTTTGTACCATTTGTAAATCTTAATCCCCATCAAGTAGCGTATTTACTCTTCGTCTTTGCCCTTTGCTTTCTTTAAGAGGAAAGTGAACAAGTTACTACAAAACGTGACTGAAGAGGTTTTCCAGAAAAATTAAAATAACTGTGTTAACGACAGTAATGAACAATGACGAGGCGTGAGGTGCGTTTCATCCAACATTAGTAAAACACAACTGTGTCTGATTGGCTAAAGCATATCCTTACCATTATCTAAAACCACCAACACCTTATTAAACCACTGATCTGACAAAAAGTTATAAAAACAACCGTCTCCTCCCTTCCTACACACATAAAACGTACGCAGCCAAATTCAAACTTTGTTTTTAATGACAGAAATTAAACTTCAATTTACGATGAACTAAATAAAATAAAAAATCAGTGTAATGCAGTGACAGAAGACCTTTAACTGTGACTTTTGCACTCGGCTCAAAGGAGATGGCAGCCTTCCAGCTGGCACTCTATGACCCTGAATCATAACCAATAATCCTACGCCACAAACCACCGTTTAAACAACATCAGTAACCACTTGAACCTGCTAAACAAAAATTGTACCATTCTAAAAAGGTTTGAGGTACACTTGAGAATTTTCTGCTGCTTTATACTCCTACTTCACTACATTTCAGAGGAAAATGCCATCTTTTTACTCGACTACAATTATCTGAGAGCTATAGATACATTAAAACCTGCTTACATGTTGAGTACTCTGGAAATCTACAGACATTCAGCTGCATAATGAGTACTTGCATGTACATTTGCTAATAATACTCTTGTACTTTTACAATATTTTGAATTTTTGTATTATGGTATTGCTTTCATCAAGAATCTGAATGTTCCACAACCTCCTGCACAATGATCTTAAAAGACACACTCTAAGTGGCTTTAAATTGTGCCGAGTTCTTGAACCACTTCCCTTCAAAGAGATTTATCTGTGCTTCAGTCTTTATCTGCCGCATCATACCTCCTTTCACCCTCAAACATTAACTCCAAGCACACTGTGGACACTTCGGGATGGTTCACTTCACATTAATTGGTATTTAAGTTCCTCTGATCTCCTAAAGACTTCCTTCTTAAGCTCTTAAAAATCTCCCATCACAGGGTTCATATACTCAGAGAAAGTAGGGATTGAAGCATTTTGCGTTCTCGCGTTTAGCTGCAGCTGCCTGACAGACAGCTTACAAAGATAAGAAAAAGTGTGCATATTAATGCTGAGTAGCTGTCACTCATCTGTTTGTGCCTGTTCACGCAGAAAGGATTATGTTGATTTTAGTGGAAGAATGCTGAGGTGTGGCAGTGGTGTGACGCAGGTGCTATGGTTTTTTTCTTTTTTGTGTCACAAAGTTAAATAGTGCCACAGATTACCTATCTAACACCAAAGGGCTCCTCCGAACGGGGCCTTAAGGCTATGCTACTGAAATTCACTTTTGTCAATGTAAAGATAGCTTTTATGCCAGATAACATGCTGTGCTTTTAACATTCCAGGTTCTAGGTAATGGGTTCTACGCACGGTTTAGATGTTATACGGGAATCTTAATCCATATATTCAGAGGAGCTTCTTGGGCTGAGGCTGGCCTGTGGAGGGCGAGGAGGTTTTGGTGTCAGCAGAGAGGAGAGTCATGATGTCTTGGAGAGCCTTACTTATCTGAGCTCCAAACCTGTGGGAGTCCTAAAAAAAAATAAAAAAGAGAAAATTATAACATTAGTTAAGTTTTATATTCCAGGGCTTTTCAGGCTGATAGTGATATTCAGGATTTTAAAAATACATTACATATATGTTGGGAGATATGTTAAAAGGTTTTTTCATGAATGCAGGACACATATACACACACACACAAAAAAGACTGAAAAGGGAAATGAAAACAGACAGCAAAGCACTACAGCTTCTCTTTGTGGTTAAAGAACGAATGAATGGTGACAGAACCCTGCAATGTAGCACTGTGCCAGGCCACCTTGTCGCCAACCAGTTCAATCATAAAAGCAAGACAATTTAATTAGCTAATGGAGCAGCCCATGTACCATGAATGCAGCAGTACATTACAGAATTAAGAAAAAAAATTTAAATCAGCCTTGCATAGGGTTACGTCTATATTAAACATTAAAAATCTAAATTACAAATATCTATCTGTATAGTATTATCAAAATATCTATAGAAAGATGTCTGTTTTTAAGATGTAAATATTGCTATTGATATTTGTTCTAAGAAATATTTGTCCCAGACTGGCATTTACATTTTAATAGATGTAGATTTCTTTCTCCAAACAAACTATCGCACACTCCAAGTTTGGTAGTCTGCGGCGCGAACACAGGGCACATTTCAAAATGTGGAGGGGAACACACACTACATTTGGCCACTATTCCGCTGTCGGGAAACTCTGAAAAGCTCATCAGTGATAGCACATGAACTCTATGAACCTACCTGCACACACAAGCCAATGTGTATCACGGGATACTAGTGATGTTTCAACGGTCACACACTGCAAGCACTAGAAATTAAATTACCAATACAAAGAAGGAATTTTTTATTTTTCATGACCGTGGGAACCCTGAATGCATCGTCCTGCATGTCCCCACATGCAGGATGATACATAATGAAAGTGGCAATTATCCGTGCAAACATGAACAATGGAATAGATGTCAGTAGCAACATTGCCTGTACAAAATGAAATTTTACTTGCAGTGCTCACAAGTGGAAATTGATTTGTGTCAGGTTGATTTACTGTACAAACAAAGGTGAATGGGTTGTTCAGGCATGCAGCTACAAAGAACCAAGAAGAGGCAGGATAGCAATTATTTTTAATGGGAACCTGCTAAACATGTAAACACAAACACCAGTGGTGCGTGAGACAATCTGTAGCACAGAACATAAAACGGAAGTCATCAGCAGAAACATAGCAAGAATTTATAGATTGAGGAAGAGAAAACAGCTGGTCTTCTTCTTGTTGGATGTCTGAACACATTGCAGTTAATGTGTGTTGGTCACCAACGGATGGCCACCTCCTCTCGTCATTGCAACAATGAGGTCAGTTTTAATTCGGTGGACATCCCAGTTGGAGGGAAAATAGTTGAACCTGAAGTGAAGTGTTCAGAATTCAAGAATCCCAGTTATGATGGAGGTTCGTTTTTAAATATTGGGTCAGAAATGTGCAGTGTGGGACTTTTGCATATAAATGAGCGTCCGCTACGTTCAAGCTGTTCCCGGATGAGTTCGCACAATGCCGATTCAGTCCATCACTCTGATTCATTAATCTCTCTGTTTCGCAGAATACCTGAGTTTTTAAATCTGGTGTGTGTGGAGTCATTCCCATGCTGGCACATCGGTAGTAAAACCAGAGCCATGTAGAGAGCAAGTCGTGGCTACAGAAGTTCTAAATGATCGTCACGTGATTCACGTAGACTGCAGATAGTTCTCTCTACATGGCTCTGGTTTGCCACATCAGCTAGGAGTGTGGCGGACAAACCTAAGAAGTGTCCAAGAAAAGCTTCTGATGCTCCAGATCAAAAAGAAACTCGGCGCTCAGAGGAAGGATTACAGTAAAAAACAAACAAACAAAAGGATTAAAAAGTGATTGACGGCAAGGACAAACAGAGAGAACCATTGGTGTGGTTTCTCCTGGTTGGAGAGCTGAAAGAAGTGCAGGGACCGATGGCAGACAGGATGTGGCCTCACTGCTCTTGGAGAGGTTATTATTTTTACGTAATTATGTAGCGATTATAATTACTATACCTAAATAATGGATTATTGTCTTGGAACTATGGGAATTTGAGCAAGCTCATCTGTAGGCATACGTTATATCATGAGCATGCATCAACCGTGTTTGTGTAATTACCCTCACTGCCATGAGGGGCAGACAAAAGTTCCGCACTCCAGCTTTAATATAATGAAAAGTAAGTGAAAAGCAATAAATGTGTAGAAAATTATCTCTGTTCTCTACGAAGGATTCCTTCCTGTAAACTTGATAATGATTAAATATATCGGTGTGACGATGTGACAGTTTTAATTTCATGGTCAATACTTTATTCAAACACTTATGAAAGCTACCAAGGCTTTACTTACAGTCTCACTGCAGGAGTATTTGGACGACACGTGGAAGTTGATCATATCATCACCCACAAAGATGTATGAAACCCCATAACCGTCATCCGCAACCTGCCGTGACAACAGAGATCACACGAGATCAGCGTTAATACCTCGCACACATGCACCCAGTATGTTGCGGATACAACCAGAGGAAAGTGTGTGTGTGTCACTCACAGGTCCGAACCCGCCGCCTAGCGATACGAAATCGGGGTGGTTCTTCAGGTCAAACAGCTCCATCTGTTGAACTGGGGTCTGACTGGTGGAGAGACGCCAAGGCTCCGACAAAACCTGCAATGTGAGGGGTGAGGGGGGTGAAGCAAAGCATGTGAATGTAGATCTGCCCTGCAGGCAGCATTTACGGTGGTAAACAATCCTTTTCATCTCTACTGATGATAGATTTACGACATCTACAGATGCTCTTTTGGGCGGATATAAGAACGCCGACATGTTCCTGACATAATCAGACTGACTCAACAAGCCTTTTCTACATGTGCTCTTAATGTTCTGCATGTTAGGTCTTGTTTTAACACGGCTGTCACTTTGCATAGTCTGCGCATGTCCACTTGGAAAATCAGATAGACTAAAATAGCACTGCAACGCTGAACAAAACAAAATGCATACCTCTTTGAGGAATGGTGACTCCACCCCCAGGTATTTGGAGACCACGTACAGGCAGAAGAGGTGTCGGTCAATTCCGGCTCCAGTCATAGCCATTCGATAAAGGTTCTGGTGCCTCTCTGAAGCCAGTCGGAAGAGATGCCTGCATTGTTCCTCGTCCTGTCAAACCAAATCACACTTTCACTGTCATCTATAAAATAAAATCACCTATCAATCCTCAATAACCTTTAAATTCACAGGAAATACGACACAAAACACAGTCTGAGCTTACATTAGACTAATTTTTATGACAATATGATGATTTTACACTGGAGTTTGGACAGAGAGCTGAATCGTGGAATTCGTTTTTACCTCTCCATTCTCCAGCGCTTTGACAAAGGCAGAGCTCTCGTTGGAGCATGATCGCACGGTCTCTGTCCGGCCCTCCCTGAACAGACGGGTCATTGACGCCTCGTAAGTCAGACAGAAACCACCACGGTCCTGCAGGGAGAGGAGGAGATGAGCGAGAGACAGAGACAGACAGACAGGAAACTAGATAGCACTAAATTCTACTACAATTACTACCAATTTGTTAACATGGAATGTACTTATCTCCATTGAAACATCTCCTCAATTGAACCTGCAGTAAAGCAATAGTGTGCGTCGTGTGCCCCAGTATACTCCTTTATTACTACAAAACGTAGAATTAACTTGTGCTTTTGCCGTTATTGACAGGGACAGGTATAGGCAGATGGGGGGGGGGCACGAGAGAGAGAGACAGAGACTATAAACAAACATAGGACGTGCAACAAATGTCGACAGCTGGACTCAAACCGACTACAGTTACAACCATGTGGCGTGCTCTGTAACCATTCTTCAAGGCGCTCCGACAACGGGGTTTTCCCCATTGACCTTAATATAGCCAGCTTCCTTTGCAGCCAATAGCAGAGTCTTAATGCACTTGGCTCTTGCCAAATCAAAGTGAAAAAATTATGTGGCAGACTAGTCCATTTTGCTGAAATGTAATTGCAGCAACTCAAAATGGTACTCAGAAGTTTGTATGGCCCCCACGTGCTTGACAACGTTGGGGCTCCTAATGATATGATGGATGGTGTCCTGGGGTATCTCCTCCCAGATCTGGACCAGGGCATCACTGAGCTCCTGGACAGTCTGAGGTGCAAAACTGGCGGCATCAGATGGACCGAAACAGTGTCCCAGAGGTGTTCTATTGGATTTGGGTCAGGCAAGCGTGGGGGCCAGTCAATGTTATGAATTCCTTCATCCTCCAGGAACTGCCTGCATACTCTCGCCACACGAGGCCAGGCATTGTCGTGCACTAGGAGGATCCCAGGACCCACTGCACCAGCGTAGGGTCTAACAATGTGTCCAAGGATTTCATCCTGATACCTAATGGCAGTCAGGGTGCCGTTGTCTAGCCTGTAGAGGTCTGCGAGTCCCTCCATGGATATGCCTCCCCAGACCATCACTGACCCACCACCAAAGCTCCTGCTGCTGGGTTAAGGACCTTCTACGGCCCTGTCCAGCTCTCCTAGAGTAACTGTCTGCCTCCTGGAATCTCCTCCAAGCTCCTGACTGTGCTGGGAGACAGCAAATCTTCTGGCAATGGCACGTATTGATGTTCCATCCTGGAGGAGTTGGACTGCCCGTGCAACCTCTGTAGGGTCCAGGTGTCACCTCATGCTGCCAGTAGTGACACTGACCCTAGCCAAATGCAAAACTAGTGAAAACAGTCAGAAAAGATGAGGAGGGGAAAAATGGCCTCCACCTCTAAAACCATTCCTGTTTCGGGGGTCGTCTCATTGTTGCCCCTCTACTGCACCCGTTGTTTATTTCATTAACACCAAAGCAGCTATGACTGATTAACAACCCCCTCTGCTACTTAACTGACCAGATCAATATCCCAGAAGTTTAATTGACTTGATGCTATACTCTGGTTAAAAAGTGTTCCTTTAATTTTTTAGAGCAGTGTGTATCAAATATAACTGTAGGAGAGATACCTTATATCAGCTTTTCTCTTGCCTGTTTCAATATATTGAAGCATGCCAGCATTGGGACAGAATGCTGGGCAGGCTTAATCATGAAGAATCAGGAAGGAAGGAGGCCTGCTATTGGCTGACTGAGTGCTTCAGGTTGGGGCTTGTGGGTACAGGAGCCACTGAGGTCAGAACGCAAGAATCACATTTACACACAAAGATAGCAGATGTAGTCAGAGCATCCTCTGGGTTAGGAAACAATAACTCATGTTAGATCATATTATTGATACTCCAATGCTCTCTTACTCCTATTTCCAATAAACCAGCACCACTGTCAGGATGGAATTAATGTGCACACTTGGCCACACAATCATCCGTCTATATTCAAATTGGCACTTCATAAGTTGGTGTTTTGTGCATGTTACCCTGTAGTATGCTAGCTGGAAGCCGATCTGTACGAACGCGTCGGGGCTGATGCGTAGCTTCTTGATCCGACCTTTTCCGAACTCTCTGAAGGGAAACACATGGCAGTCCACGTCATCTGCCAGTGCCTGGGCAACAGTCAGGGAGCTGCGTACATGAGCTTGAACCTGACAGAGAAAAGGAGGCTTACAAACTGGAACAAAAAGGTCATAATTTAATATAATATAATATAATATAATATAATGTAATATAATATAATATGCAAGTGTTATTCAAGTTCACAACCAAGCAGCAGATGACCGTCTTTCTCTAATTTTCCTTTTGTACAGGTTCTTGAACACAATGACATGTAGTATCAGTCCAGAATGCAGTTGGTACATTTCTTTTCCCCCCAAGGCCAAGAACTGCTGCCACGATCCACCCTCTGTATCGTCATATTGCCATTGCGTTCTCAAAACTGTTATTCTATCCCCTACTGGGCTGCAATTCTGTCAAAGACGCTTCAGACGAGCATGTTTACCAGCATAAAAAAATAGAGCTTAAATAAACCACTTCATAAGCCTGAAGCATGAGCCTCTTGCTTTGTTTGGGAGTCTGTGCAACTGCAACATTTACTGCCTGCCTCTGGGATACATTTGTTTACATGAAGGCGCAGGGCAAATTAATTCAACTTCCAGTGAACATGCCCTCACAGTCTGTGCGTATTCAGTAGTCATCTTCACAGCAGCTCATTTGACAAAATGCACCCTTTGCCATTTGTACCTGCAGAGAAGATGGGGACACTAAACAAAGTGAAGCCTCAAGTTGTGCGAACCTTCTTTGGTGGTGAACCAGTCACCCTTGATGTTTTGTTCTGGTGTTTGTGTGGTCCTCACTTACGTCAAGCTCAGGCCAAAGACTCAACAAGGCGAGTTGAAACTTGCAATGTCCTGGTCTCAGTGTATATGCAGGAATCCTGATGTTAAATTCCATACTTTGAGACCTTTTCAACATATTTTAAAGATGTCAACACCACAAGTTGTAACTGGTTATCAGCAACACACCTCAACTTACATTTAAAAGAACAAGTTACAGGCCGTCGTTGAGTTGTGTAGTAAAATTCCACGCATGACCTTAAGTGATCTTTCCGATCTATATCAGATTAGGATTTTGAAGAAAGCCCAGTCAACCGTGGCTGAGCCGAGCCACCCCCTGTATGAGTTCAAGTTGCTTCCATCTGGCCGTAGATACAGTTTGCTAAGGTGCAGGACAAACAGGCTTAACAACTCCTTTGTTCCTTGCTGCCAATGTAATGTGATTACTAACTGTATTTATTGTTTATTCATATTTGTTTGCATTGTGGTGGTTGGCTAGGTTTATTAAAAGTAATAATGGTCATACTCGCACTCCCAAATCATTAACAAACATTTCTATTTGGCCTAAGAAATAAAACACTGGCCATCAATTATATTAAATCAGACTGTCTGAATCTATGTTCCAAAAAATACCTTGTAAAATGCTGATTAATGTTTTAATACTTAAATCAGTTTCGCAAAAATTTTAACTCTTAAATACCTTTGCATACTTGACTGTGTATCGTTTCCTAGGCAACGACCATTTCCTTTCTGACAGCTTTCATTGACCTGAACATATAACGCCACTTAAAACTGTCTCCTCAGTGCCATTTTTGAAAAGCAAGTTCTGAGTATATGTAATGAATGAAAATTGTCTTTCCCCAAATATAGACATAAACCCATAGCGACTTTGCAGAGTACTTGGTCCTTCCTGTTGTGTGCTTAAAGGCAGACATTACATAACAGTTGAGAAATGTGACAGGAGTAAGAGAAGAAAACAATTAAGCATCCATTTAATTTTTCCCTTCCTCTGTTAGTTTTTCCCATTATTTATCTACGCCACTACCACTAAGCTTCCAACCTTTAAATTTGAATCTGAGTGTTTAGTTTGAGTTAGAATAGTTCACAAGAGCGCGAGTATAAACCCAACGAGGCTGTAAAGGCGGACGAGCGAGTCGAAGACTTTCTGTGTTCGGCGACGACGTTTAATGTCCCCGACAGCCTCTGTAGTCTAACCCAGCCGCTTGTTAGCAACTGCCTTTTTAAAAAGACACGTAAAATCTTAAATTTGCAAGTGGGTTATTTACTGCCATATTTTATGTTGTAGAACAAAAAGCGAAACTCTCTTAAGCTTAAGCTTATGTTAACAAAGGCCCTTTTTCAGGCATCGAACCTAAAAACCCATTGACTTTGAGATGAGGGAGTGCAAAAAAAGCTGACTCATCATAGGGCTCATCCCTGCACCACTCTATAGTATTTTCGTATGTGGGTGAATGGGAGAAAGTCCGGTGCCATTATTGGTCGACCTCCTCTTTTGCTTGTAGGCAGGCTAGGTGCTCGGTCGCGTATTGCTGCTGCCTCTTGCTGTTCGACTTGAGCGCCGCACAACTGGTCACACTCACAAGGCGCCACCAGCTTGTTGCGTACTTTGGGAGTGACAAAATCGTACCAGTGTACTTTGGTATCAAAATGCGTACAGGTCGGCAGGCCTCCAAGTCCCCGTAAGAAAATAACACCTGAAAAACATGCAGCCACGCAGACATTGAGTACTCGTTTGAAACTGTTAACATGCAGCACACAGTACAACATGAGCAGTAAACAGACAGCAGCGAATGGACTATAAATCAAAATGAAACTAGTGGTCTTTAAAAAGGGTTGCTAATGAATGTTAAATAGGTTTAAAAAAAAAAAGTCTCTCTGCCCTGTTTCTAAGAAGTAAACGAACCAGCTGCCCAGGAACTCATTCTGCTCAGAAAATTGGTGGGGGGGGGGGAATCCCTGCCTCCCCCCAGCAGAGCCTGTCAACAAGTAAGTAATGTGCTGCAGCAGTGAGAACCACGGGACTTTTGCAATCGGAAACCACCTCAGAGCAGTTACATCACTTATTAACATCTACACTAACGGAGAGCCTTGCTGGACTGCGAACACTTGCTGCAATCATCAATTGTCAGACTGAGTTTCTCTTCCAATTGATAAATTAAATGGTTTATGCTTCAAACATAAATGCCCCCTAAATGTCTGTTTGTCTGCCCTGCGATTGACTGGCGACCAGTCCAGGGTGTTTCCCTGCCTCTCGCCCAAATGTTAGCTGGGATTGGCTCCAGCCCCCCCCGCGACCCTTCGGCATAAGCAGTCTGGTTAATGAATGAATCACATTGGATTGTACGTTTGATACAACTGAATGTTTTGATTCTTGGTTACCATTGGAATCCTTGGTAAATGTCATTTGACTTTTCTTCAACATTCCATGCATTCGATACTCCAAAGCTGCATTTTCACAGGGCTATACTGTGGTGTTCTATTTCCAGGCAGATGTAGACAAGGCGGTGAAAGCAGCTCGTAATGCCTTCAGGTTGGGGTCGCCGTGGCGACGGATGGATGCCTCATATCGTGGCCTGCTACTCCACCGATTGGCTGACGCCATTGAGAGGGATGCTGCTTACCTCGCTGTGAGTCATTAAATGTAAAAAAAAAACAAAACATGATGTTGCCCGACCAGGTTTATTCACATCAACACGCATTTTTTAAATTATTTACATTAATTTGCAGATTCCTTATCATGCGAAACAAAAATGAACCCGTTTCATCATAAAACCAGTTCTATAGACCAGTACAGAACTAACCCTATCCTGTACTTGAATATCTGCTATATTATTAATGTATTTCTTTCTTTTTGCATCATTTAGAGAACAAGTCAAAAAGAAAACATGGTTGAAATGATATTTACTCTTGTGCTTTAGTTGAGTAAGAACACTTGCATGAGTAGAAATGACTTGAATAAATACTGTAGGATGTTTTGAACAGATGTCTGGGAAGATGGAACTACAAAAACATTGCTGTTGCACAGTGAAGAAGGCATCGCTGAAACATTTCAGTTCAGTTTTATTTATATCCAAATACTGTTTATCTTCACTTCATGTTTCTTCTGCTGCTTCTTATGAACAACAGCAGCATTGTGTATATTTTCTATGATGTTTGGAAACGCATCATATCACATAATACTGCACAACATAAATGGGTACGGTGTTGTGTGTGTATATAGCGTGTCAAATTGCTACGCATCAAACTGATGTTGTGTTGTTGCCACAGGAACTGGAGACCCTGGACAATGGGAAGCCGTACACCGTTTCCTACACCGTGGATCTGCCCAATGTGGTGAAATGTTTCAGGTAACCAACACAGCACAGGGTTTCACAGCATATAATATTCATTGTTTTGAAATCATCTTTTTTCCCTGTGGCCAAAATAGACACAAAGTGCAATCTTGATGTTGCATCCGTGTTAGTTCTTACTGATGCCTTCAGCTGCTTCGGTCTGAGTGATTCATGTACCTCTGGTGTAATCTCATAGGTTAGACACAAGTAGCTCTGCGTTGAATCTTTGTTGTAAGCCGGATGTTGTACTAACACATGTTGTGTTTAGGTACTACGCAGGCTGGGCTGACAAATGGGAGGGAAAGACCATCCCCATCGACGGAGATTATTTCTGCTACACCAGACATGAACCCATCGGAGTCTGTGGACAGATCATACCGGTGAGGGAGGTGGGGGTGGAGCAAGTGCTACTACACCCTCAGCTAGAAGCCTCTTTCCTAGCAAGGCGTAGCTACGTAGTGCGTGGTTCAGGGGCCATAGGCAGGGCGTCTTTAAAGGGGGGTAAACCTAGATGTTTCATGGGCCCCCAGCTTGGCAGGTGCCCCTAAATGTTTAGAACATAATTTGTTTATAATAAAAAAAAATGATATTCAAAAACAAATATATGTGATGAAAATGTAAAGACATAATCAGAGCAGCCATCTTTATCCAACCATCCCCT
>JAVQJF010090893.1:0-20224 GCA_036023855.1 Gadopsis marmoratus
AATAACAGTTCTGACCCGTCTGGCACAGGGCCGGGCATGCACACAACCCCACCCCCCCCCCCCCCCCCCATGCATCTTTATCTGCACAGGCTTCTGATAATGTGCATCAGTGTCCGTTAATCTCAGCTGGACTCTCTTTTTCACGCTCTTCCCCTCTTTTTAGTGTGTAACGTGTTGGTGAGCTGAGTTCGTGTGGGCTTGAAAGTGCCTTGTGCACCTCGTAAGTGCAGTCCTGCATGGGAGTGAACGTGTGATGAATGTGTATGGTGTTATAAGGTCCATTGGCTGTTAAAGTCCGTTAAAATTATCTCGTCCTTGGGGCTTGAAAGATGGAGGCTTCCCTCCCCCATCCCGTATCTGCACATTGCTTCCAGTATAGGGCTGAAATAATGGGTTCTGGTGGTGGAAATATAATTTGAATTTGGAAACTATTATGATAAAGTCATAATTTATAACATAATGGTTCAATTTAATAGGCACTGGTGAATGTCCCCTGCAGTCACAGCTATATGCCGCTCGGTCATTTAGGTAAGGAGCCAGAGCAACTACAGAAGTCTCCAAACAAATTTAGCTGCCTGCATTGGCATACCAGTTTATTATTTCTAATTATTTTTTAATTTAATGTTTCACATCACTGTGTCAAAGGCAGTTGCCCACTGCGGACACAAATGGGGCACAGTCTTCTCCTGCCCTCTAACTTTCCTGCTGAGTAGTTCACCCTGCAGGGACAGTGACCTCTCTAATAAGTTAATCTTCATGTTCAGCCCTGATGTGTGTCTGTCTGCACCGTGACCTTCCTGCAATCCTCTTTCAACATGCGGGGTTACTGTTCTGCCACGCGCACACTTACACTGGTCTATTTTCATCAAAACGTTAGACCCCGTGCTACTGTTATTTCCTATGCCCCATCCCCTGAGCGACCGGGGAAGATTTAGGCCAGCGCCTGATCTGAATTCTGTAGCATCTCTAGTTTGGCATTTTTGAGCAAAAGTTGTTTTGATGCATTGGATCTAGTACAGAGCACTATGCCCCTGCGGTTCTGGACTCGGATGTACAGGAAATTGTTGCTAAATGAGGATCCTGGGCATATGTTAGAAATTCATTAATGGTGTCCAGAACACTACTAATGCTTCAACAACTACCTTTGATTTGTTTTTAAAGGGTCAATTCACCCAGATCACAAAATGAATCAGTTTTACCCCTAGCTTTGTCTGGCAATACAGATTATTTTTGATTTTTCAAATCTAGGTTTTGAGATGTCGCAGCTGCCGTGTTAATGTCATATTCAAGTCTAGTCTTAGACTTGTAAGTAACGTTCACATCAACATCCGAGTTGTGGAAAATTGGGAAAGTGAGAAACGCTGACTTTTCTTAAAGCTTCGATATGTCCGACTTGGCACATGATAGTATGAAAGTGCCTCAAAACCAAGCAAACATGGATATCTCGCATCAGGCAGGCCAATGACTTGTCCGATGACTTGAACTCATGCAAGTCATAAACCTGGGAATCTGTCCCCTCTCTCCATCCATCCCATATGACATGAACACAGCATGCGGCTTGCTGGTTCTCCTGAATAAGCGTGAAAGGGATTCCCGGCATGGTGCTGAAAGCATTGGAAAGTCACATTTTAAAATAATCAGCAACCATGTCTTTTTCCAGAGCCAATGTCCCAGTTGCCATTTTTGATTTTGTGATTCGGGTAAACTCAGACTCGTCCTTGTTTACTTTCCCATCTAATGGAAAGAGAGGGGGAACATCATTGCACAGCTCAGCAGTCTGCCTCCATTGATTGAGGCCTGCTGGAGCTCTTTTGTGTGGAAACCCAATAAGCGCCATTCACGCGTGTGCCATTGGGCCGGTTTGCCAATGGAAAGCTTTTAACCTAAGATTCGATTTGTTTCAGCAGTAACTTAACACAGCTCCAATATGACTGAAAGTATCAGTAAACAGTGAGGTACCGTTGGTTTCTAAGAGCACAATTGGGAACACGGGAGTGAAACTAAACTCCAAACCACAAATTCAGGTAGAAGCTACAAAAGTACAGAGAGCCCTTTTTAAAAATCGATCTGACACGGCCCAATGGAAAATCCCGATTGAACTGCTGTGCTTGTGGAAAACTACACGGAGAGGTAGCGGATACTGAACTGGGTTTGGAAAGAGCTTTGTAGTTTACTATGTGGTTATGTGGGGGTACATAACATGCTGACATAGGAAATCTAGTCAAACCAAAGGGGTCTGTTGGCACCAACTGCTGAAAATAAGCCTTTCAAGGTTAAATGTGGACAAATATAAGAAGGCATAACAACATCAGCAATGTTGTGTATGCTGTAACTTTATTGAATTCATGGTGTACTCGGCAACAATGTGGACGACTTCAGTCCGGAGGAATCCCACAGGCTTCTGTAATTCGTTGATCATTAAGATTCTTCAGGTGACAATGTTAAAAACATGGATTAATTCTAAAAAGTGTAAACTTCTTAATAACTGTGGAGAAAAGAAAGACATAAAAAGAAACAAACAACTTTCTCTGATGTAGTGCACCCAGTGGAGAGGTACTCCTACTGCACTTTCATTAAGTTTGGGGACTCGCAGGAGGTGGATTACAGCAAATAATGGTCAGATTTGAAGCAATAAAGGCCTGTATATCCTGATACTGATCCCTAGTATGGGCAAAGCGCTAAAAACAAAACAAACAAAAGTATCTTGCATTTCCCATAAATGCCCACATCTGTCCAACTCCATGTTTGTTTTGCAGGCTTTCCTGTTAAAGTTTAGTTTCCAAGCCTGCGTGAAGATAACCTTGAATATTTTGTCAGCAAGCCGGTAGACCATGCATGCTGACAATATCATTGGTCACTTCATTGTTTTCATAAGTCTTATATTCCCTCGATATTAACACTGTTTTAGGATTCTCATTTCGCTGCCATTGCTTGGGGTTTTGGACTGGTGGCAGCTGCGTGCCCGCTGCAGTAAAAGCTGCTGGACTGGTTAGGCAGCTCGGTTAAGGTTGACCTCATCTGTCGTCCACATGAGGACAGCAGCCAGTGGCGGGTGGCTGGGGCTCCCCTCGCATCACTGAGGGATGTTGCACCTGAGATCCCTGCACCTCAGGGAATAGGCTTGTCAGCAGTTACCATCGGAGGGCATTTCGGTATTCTGCCATTGACCCCCACATGAGTGACAGCCCCAGTTATATTTTGTCTCCATAGCTCAGTCCCCCTCAGCTGTGGCCTGGCCTTTTTAATTAGCCCTTGGTTAATTGCAAGCTTAATAAAACCAGGTATCGCGGGACACGCTGTCTCATATGGCCTTCTTACACTGCAGCTCGATTCGTTTGCCGTGACACAAATCAGCTAACTTAAATGTAATGGATTGGATTTGATTCTCGGTCAGCAAAATTAACCATTTACCAAAATATACTGAAATACATGTTTCCTCTGGCCCTGTATATATATTCACTGAAAGACTGGATATTTGATAGAGCAGAATTTACAGCATGTAAAGTATAATAGTTGATTCTCAAATACCTGTTTTCTTTTCTTGTTTTTTTTTACACTAAATCACTTTCTCTCTTGCTAAGCACTGAGTTTCTCATCCAACACTCACCAGACATTCTTGGTGTGGTTTTCATTTACCAGCCAAGCCCCTGTACTTATCACATGACTTTGTTCTTAAGGGGAAACATTTGCGTGTTAACTGTTCGAATGGAATGCTGGCAGATAAAACAAAATGCTTTTGCTCTGGAGGAAGGCCAGAGCAGCAGCTCAGCAGCTGAAAGGGAGAGAGGACAGTGTTCTACTGGCCTGGCCTCTCAATGTGCCTTTTTGTTTCAGCTGAGGAATGTTAACTCTCTGTTGTTCAACTGTTTTACCTAATGTCATGCATACTATATGTGTGAGGTGGATTCTGATGTGCTTTTTTTTTTTTTTAGAATTTCTCAAATGTGGATATGGTTTGCAAAAGTTCCATGTCTTTCCTGTCAGTCCTACCAACTTCTTTCTTTCTCCAGGTGAGAGTTACGTGTGTGCCTCCAATGAACCCTTCCGACGTGTGGAGTACACCAAGAACGTCAACCCCAACTGGACACTGGGCAGCAAGGCTGGCACCTCCCGTTCCCTCTCCTCTCTCATCCCGCTGAAGAGTGAGCTGCAGCGCGAGTCCAAGGACTTCATCAAACCCAAGCTTGTCACCGTCATCCGCAGCGGCGTCAAACCCCGCAAGGCAGTGCGGATACTGCTCAATAGGAAGACGGCACACTCCTTCGAGCAGGTGCTCACTGACATCACAGACGCAATCAAGTTGGACTCTGGAGCTGTGAGGCGACTGTACACATTGGAGGGCAAGCAGGTGAGTCTGTTCTGATACGTGCTTGTGTCAGTTTAAAGGGGCAGCTCACCAAGAAACCTAATGCAGAGCCAGCCAGTTAAACAATGTACTCTTGTTCTTGCCTACAGCCATGAGCTCATTGACTGAAATGACAGAATGTGACAGTTGGAGGGAGTTAAATTCATTGTTTGCAGTGAGATGACTTTGGATGATGTGCATATGAAAAACAGATGGAACTGCTTGGCTGCGCTTTGCAGCCAAAGGTTTTATCTCCCAAAAAACCGCTGTGATTTATAGGCTTCAGCTGTGTCAGCAGTTTAGGTAATTACACCCCATTTAATCATCCATACATAATTACACGCCACAATTATTGCAACAAGGCACTAATGAATACACTTAAGAGTTCAGGCCTTTTGCCATATCCATTGGTATAGTTTCCTCTCTACCTCAGCCAGCTCAATTAAGCCATGAGAGACAGTTTTTGCTATAATCTCATCCATCTGGGACACACATATAGCAATGTTTCCATCTGAAATCCATGGTGTGCCCCTAATCAAAAAGATGTATATGGCTTTGTTTCATGTGGGAGAAGTCTTAGATAATTTGAATTAATTATGTTGTTTTAACTCTCATCTCGCATAGTTTTTTTTTTTTTTTTTACTTCAAATGGGTAAAGTTGTTTAAAGTAAGTAACAACAAAAATTAAACAAAAGTGCAGGGTCAAAATAAACTTTAAATGGGATTGAAAACCATCACCAATTTCATCAGTTCCACGATGTAATTTTAAAGCTTCACAGGAGCTTTAAGGCAAAAGCTTGGTCACCTTCCTTGTGGGTGCTGAAATTAGGTTAAGATTCCTGCATCATATCTGCGGGTCGGACACAATCACATTTTAAGAAATTAGAGATTCCAGGCTGAGACGAAAGGTTTAGGTTTGTGTAAATGTCTGGCAAGAACATAAAATACAAACGTGAATGATTAGTTAATAACTAAATTGACTACATTTCGTGCTTTTGTTCAAATGAAAGAAAAAAAAAAACACTACTATTCAAAGCACAAGTGAAAATAAAAGATTGCTCCCATATTCCAGGCAGCTATGACGTCTGTTATACTTTGGATGCAGCCAACTGTGACACACATCACTGTGACACACATTTCTTGAAGCTGTTCATGTGGTTTCAGTCCGTGGATTTCGGGGCTGATCTTTATTTTTTTTTCTGTTTACCGTCAGTATCGCAGTGAAAGCACGTGATTTATGATATAAACAAATGTCAAATTTTGTATATCTCCATGTACACAGTGAATACAGTAAGATGAATGTGTGTGAGGTGTGCCAGTGAGAGACTGCACCAAAATCAAACTCGTGTGTTGCGGTTACTTGTTTGTTACGGCGGCAGTTTCTTTGCTCTGCCTTGCCCCAAACGCATCCGCACAAATAATGTGTTTATTCAGGGGAGAACTTTTTAGAGAGTGGACACTTTGCTTTTTTAAATACTTTTCAAATGTTTAAACTGAGAAGTCTTGTCAGCCACACCAGATGATGTTTGCATCCTGTGAGCCGACAGGAACCTTTCTAGACCGGACAGTCCAGACAAATGACTCATGAGAACAGTGATCAGCTCTGACAGGGCCAGCCCAGCATCCTTTCTGTCAGGCCTGCGCTGTACAGTAGCACAGTTTCTAATGACGTGTTAGAATTCTACAATAGGTTGCAGTATATCACCTTATTTATTTACATTAGGGACTCATGTTCAGTCCCAGATCTGTGACATAAAGCCTTGATGTGCCTCTATTTCCATCTCTTAGTAGTCTGCAACCATGAGACCAGCTGCTCTTTCCAGGCATTTCACACTCTGTATTGTCATGTGGACTGTTGCGTTAGACTTCATGGGATACATTTCAACACAGTAACCTAGCTATCCAGTTTTATTTTTTTTACTTATGTTGAGAGTTGACAGTTTGACTAATCGTTTGCAGCGAGAAGAGGCTGGCATATTATTGGACAGATTGAGAGGGAGTACTCTTCCTTTAACCTACAGTCTGCCATACTGTGGCAGTTTGTTAAAGGTTGTAAAGTCTCTGGGAATTAAACTTTTTTTTTTTTTTAAGCAGTGAAACCAAAACTGAGGGCAGATATGTTATGATGGAGAGTTTTTACTGGTTGAGGGTGTACCTGCAAACACATGTTATGTTAGAATTGGAGTCATACCTGAATAATGAAGGGCTTGAAGGAATGTGGTAAGAAAAAACATTTTGTGCTTTCACATTTTGATGTTGTCACACAAGTTGTGTCTGCAGAACATGCATACAATGTAGCTATACTTTTCAAAATAGAACTCACGCTGAACACTCATGACGACATTTTTGTCTCACCCATAAATAGATGATTTGTAGAAACTGTAGAAATCATCCAATCCCAATATTATTCATCACTCGCTCTTGTAGCTTTGCCTACATTGTCAGCAATGCGTCAGCAAGTGCAACTCATTTAAGAAAAATCCCAAACCACACATCAACTTAGGCCTGTTGAGCTTTTGGCCAAAACTAACATTTGTTGAAGATGGATGCCAGCCAAGTCAACCACCAACATAACGCCAACATTTATGGTACGTTGAATTCGGTAAAGTAAAGTCGTGATTTTGTCGATAAATGACGATAAATCAGTCATTTTTAGTCGTGATTTAGGACATGTACTACACAGTCTCTTGGGATTATACATTACAGATGACACATTACATCTGTCATGCAGACAAGTGTGTCATTTAGCTTCCTTAGATATTCGCCACAGGATTTTAATGATAAACACATCAGCCATTAGTTACAGCAGTCTTCGTTTTAGCTTCCTTTGATAGATGATTCTTTTTCCCTGATGGAGCAGAAATCCATCCATTCAACCGTCCATCCTTTATGAAGTTTATCCACCATCAAGTGAATGCTAAAGGTGACCACAGTTTCTAATTTAACTCTAACTGGGCTGCGTTACAATGTGTCCTACACGGTGTCACCAAATGCTCAAGCCCTTGACAGAGATGTCTTTTGGATAACACCTGTTTGTATGGTGCCTCATTGTAAGCATAGATGTCATGTCAGAACAAGCCTTTTTGGATTGTTAACAAGCGCTCTAGTTGTTTCTGTGTATTTAGGATGTCATAGACAAGGGAAGCATTGATTTTTAGATGTATCAAATTTACACACATATTGACATTTATTCCAGCAGTATCCTGTACTTAAATGGTGTCTTTCTGGAGAAGGCCAGTGTAATTTCATTAGACTGCGTTTGAGAAATCAAATTATGTTCTAGATTTTCAGCACTCAGCCATTTAACCCGAATCGGGTTTGTGGAGTAAAATCCAGAACAGGCCTTTTTTCTTTAAAAGTGATACAGTGTCATAAATATAAAATGATTTTATTGCATTCTGTGTCATGTAGTCTTCACTTGTTCTTATAAAATGCCTTGTTTGGTTGGATCAAATGACTTCATCATAGGGGAAAATAGTCTTTTCAGCAGCTGTTAGCGATCACCTACCAACATTGTGTGTTCCAGTCCCCCCTGCCAGTGCAACAACCCTATAGCAGCAGCAGCAGCAGCAGCCAGACAGTGGACAGACATGCTTTGGATTTGTCTTACTCTCTTGACTTCAGCAGGGCTGTTTTAGAATTGAATTAAGAGTCTAATTCAGAGGTTTAACCCATTAAGCCTGCAACCTGATCCTGAAGCCAGGTGAGGCTGGACACCTGACAATATCCTGTCCGTGGTGGTAGACGTCAGGTCAGTTGGTGCTTTCTTTAACATGGGCTGACGCAAATCCTTCTGAAATTCCCAGTGCAAAATAAATTGTTATATCTGACAACATAGTCTTTATTCCTAAATACCGACTATTTAGGACAATTTAATGGAAAAGCATTAGCTTTCATCTTTTCACTTTCTCTTGTCCCCTTCCCCCTCTTCGACTGAAGCCCTCTGTCATGGAGCCTCTCTGCCTCTGCCTCTAAGCCTCTTTTCACATGTTGCGTGGTGCCACTCTGGTGGCCAGACAAACTAAACGCTGTTTTCCACGTTGCCGTTATCCTTTCAAATTCCTGCATCTCCAGAACATCCACGTTTCATGAGCTAAGAAAATCCACCCTGTTTTCAGCTTTGTTACATTTGCATTTTTCTGCTAATCCAATAGGTATTTAAATGGTTTATTTACCTTGACAATTACAGTATGAGAATTATTGAAAATACATGTGTTTCACTGCACAGCGACGACGTGCACTTTAACCCATAGATGTGCGTCCTTATACAATGAATGGGGCAATATTTGCGTGAAGAAATTAAGGAGTTCCTTGAGTGTAGTGAAGGAGGGCATTTACTGATTCCTCAAACCACCAAGATTAATATTAATTTTAGGAAGTCCAGAGTATAATTAGCATACCATACTCTAGACTGGAGGCGAGGGACAGTCTCCATTGAAAGTGGGGGGAAATAATATGCTGTGCAGCAACTCCTTGTTGTCGTCGTATCTGATAATGACCTTACTGCCAGTGTGGAACGTGGACAGCATGTTGTGTAAGTTGTAATCATCAACCTTTACATTGGCACAATTTTGAGAGGTGTCACATCTCTATTTGCGGCTGGCTTTAAAGTCTGATCCCTGCGCAACTATCAGGATTGGACATTTTTGAACATTTAGTCACCAGTTTATTAGGTAGGCTTAGCTAAAACTAGTATTGTTCAGTTTAAGCTGTTTTAGAGAGTTGCTGGTTTAATCTTCCAGTAATTCTGAAGGCTAAATTGTTAAACTGGTGAGTGAGTGGATATTCCAGAACTAGATTCGGAAAACTACATGCATTATATTAGAAATTAGGTTTACAGCTCTCTATATTCCCCAAATACAGAAATACGCATGTTCAAACCAACAAAAAGTAAAGGAATAGGAAATATAGAGTCATGTATTGTCTGCTTGAAATACACTGTAATGTGTTCCATTATCAAAAGTAGTGTTCATCTTTGTTTTAGGTACCCGTGCTTTGTTTTAGGTGTCGATTATCCAACATATTAGCAGTTCCTTAAATGAGTATCAAATATTAACGTACCAGTTTGAACAAATCTCTATAGAGTGTATTAAAAGCTTTACTTTTCACCCCTAAAACATAACATAGGGCTCTCCACTCAGTCACTCATACACCCATAAAAACACACACACACACACTCCAAATGCCTTCCAGCAGCATCCTGCCATCTGCTCCTCCAAAATGAAATCACAGGTCCCAGCCACCCGGTCTGCAGGCGCTGCGGCCCCCTCCTGCTGATACACACATTCACACATTCGCACAGACACACAGTGTCACACACATGCACGCAGACGCCCCCCCACTAGGACCCTGGCCACCACCGGATAATTAGACTTACATGCTGGAAGAGAGGGTTAAAGTGCAGCTGTCAGGTGTGTGAGTGTGTGCTTACAGAATACATGTCTGTCCACTCTCCCTCCTCGATTCAAAGCTGGTCTTCAGACTGAATGTTAATTGTAGCTCTTGGTTATCAGGGCCAGCAGAATCAGCTGCTGCTTTAGGGAGAAAACCCTGTTTTACATCTCAAAGCTGACTGAGCAGGCGATAAACAAGATTTCCCTATTTTCTTTATTGTTTAATCAATGCATTTGTTAATTTGGGTAACAGTTAGCGGTCCAGTAGTTGCTAAGTTGTCTTTTTTTAATGTAGAAATCATTTAGAAAAGATTCAAGGGAACCATAGGAATAGTGAGTGTGTATTGTTTTTTACACACACACACAATCCACTGTGGGAAGGGAGCCCCCCACCACCACCACCACCAACCCAACTATTTATCCCACTGTGTGGAGCAGCTGACGGCCACTTCTGTTTCCCATAATTACATTCAAAATCTATTTTAGGTTCGCCCTTCACTTACATGGTTCTTACACTCCTTGTCTTTTTGAACACATTAAGAACTTGACTGATGGAGTCAGGGACAGAAAGGATGCAACTGTGTGTTTCTGAGAGCCAGCATTAGTTTCACACATGCCTCTAGCTGTCTTAGTCATATCCACATCCAGCGTCTGTGCCATCAAGAGGAAGTCTGAACAAATAATGGAGGACAAATCATTGATTATTTAGTGACCTTTTTTGATACACCGGCGCAATTTGGGAAGCCTGGATCCTCTCTGACTTTTAGCCAATGTAGCCTTCAGCCCCCTGTGACCCTGACACACCACAGTGAGGAGAAAGAGTCGGTGAGCGGTACTTATTTTAAAACATTAGTTGATAATCGATATGGTACATAGTGAAAAGTGGAACTCTCACATTTTTTTCTTCCATGGGTAAACAAATACTCAGTGAGTGGTGTGAGTCAATAATCGATCATTACATTTGATTTGACATTCACAAAGGTATTCAAGAACGTATTAATCCTCAATTAATTATTATTATTATTATTAAAGGTTTCCCAGTCTTAGAAGCCCAGCATTAGTTTATTTCACTTTAATTTGTTTCCATTATATTTATTGTAAATTAAACCATGTTGATGACTACAATTTTTAGTTGCAGTTAGTTCTCAAAGATCTTCTGACTTTATCTTAGTAGCGTACACTTCATAAGGCATTTTCGGACCAAACCGTTCTGGGGAGGAACTGCCCACTGGTCATTTAAGAACCAAAGGTTGCAGGCAACTACTACATGTAGCCTCCTGAACAAACCGTTGGTAGATTCCGTTTACATGTTACAGCAGTCAGGTAAACATACAGTATAAGATTGCGTTTAGCTTGTTCTTGCTTTAGCAGACAATAACCCTGCTGTCCTATCTGTCTCACTTTATCCTGAAGATTGGTGCCATTAAAAGTGTCCTTTTTACAAGGAGTTTTGAAGACAAAGTCTGTGTTTTTCTTTGGCCAGCACTCAACATGTTGCTGTTAATAAGAGCTTGTTGTACTGAATATACTCATCAGTTTCATGTATTTGTTAGACAGCAAGAGTATACTGAATGTGCATTAAAGATACAGTATATCTTGGGTCTCTGCTCTGTACTGGCTTAACGTTTAGATGAGTTGAACATTGTCTTTCGCTCTCCAAAAAAATCCTAAAGTACATTTTGCCTTTCACAATCCTTTACACTCAGCGATGTCATCAGGATGACAGTCTGCCCATTACCCAGGGGCTGGAAACAGACCTTTAGACTGCTGAGCTGTAAGGGCTGAAATGCTCGTCTCTCTGAAATCTTTAAAGGCCTTTTCAGCACACAGCGAGCTGAGGAATGAGAGAGGAAATGGAACTCGGCACTGATAATTGGACAGTCTGCTCAGATGTAATTCTTTGTTTACATCTTTGCAGTAGTTAAGTGGATGCACTATATCCTCCATAATAAATTGATGAAGTTACAGTATAACTTAAATGCAATGCTGGCTCATGAAAGAAATTCATGCTGTTTCATTTACATAAAACAAACTGATGGGTTCAATTGGGGCTTTTCATCTCCTTTTCTTTCTTTATCTCACAGTCTTGTCAGTGTTTTTGTCTGGAAATTCTTCAAGACAAGTGCATTACCGCTTCTGCATATAGAGTCGCTTGTGGGGTCTCAACACTGCAGCAGGTTATTGGGGCACAAAGAATTTGACGCCACGCTGTGGGTAGAGGCAGCAGGCAGGCAGACTGGGACTGCTCCAAACAAACAATGCACATTGTAATGACATCCCTCTGCCTGTGAGCATGCATCGTAATAGCCGAGACACTTTTTCAGAACTTTTAACTTTGCTCTTTATTCAGTTACCAAAAAAAATACACTTTAATGTATATTTGTGCCTAGAAGACACTTTATTGACAGCTTTATTTTCATAATTAAGAATTCACTTCATTTATACCTTCAAAGGCAATTAGCACGGATGTATAAAGAAAACTGGAAACAGTGTCTTGAGTCGGGGTCTCGCTCCTATGAAAGTGGTGCAGATTCTACTAACATCCTGAAGGCAGCAGTGAAATTTTGATCGGTAATATCTGCTCAGTTTTACTCAGCATGCTCATAAAATTACTTCTTTTTTTTTTTGTTGGTTTCAAAAGATTTTAGTTTTTCTCCGTTCTTTACAGATCAGATATATTTGTCACAGAAACACGTTACATTAGAGTTGTGCTGCACATTTACCAACAAAAGAAAAAGGGAAAGTTGCCCTAAGCAGCTTTGTGAATTGGCCTTAAGAATAACTCTTAGCTTTGAACATTTTGGTACCATGTACAGTTGATGTACTCATAGCAGTAGTGAGATAAAATCCTTAGTGCAGTGAACACAGCCCCAGAGTAAGAGCAAATCATTTATCACCAACATGTCATAAATATAACAGCTAGCTAGTTCGTAGGTTTTGGGGGCATGCACATGTGTACGAGAGGGATGTGGATGTTGGTCAGCTTGACAAGGATGCACTGTGGCACCGTTTCAGATGACATGCTCCAATACTCAAAACCAGCCCAGGTCTTGCAGTACATGTGTTAGCAGGGCCGTGCTGCTCTGCTACCGTGCGCCAACAGCTAAAGGGGTTACGTTCATTAAGGTGTCTAAATTCTGCCCTCCCCTTTTATCATATTGATGGGGATGTTATCTTGTCATTTGCATTCCCTCCTGGCAGCACGGGGCAACATGCTGGCACTTGCAGACAGATTAATAAAACGGTCTCCCTGTTTGACTAGCTAGGGTCAAGGCCACACGAGGGCCCCATCTGATTGTCAGACAGGAGCTGTTTTCAGGGCCAAGTCTGGATTAAACGCCACCATTTAGGTAATTTGCATGCCCACCTATTGTTCTGTACTATCATTAGCATACAGCACCATCTGACACCAGTGCAATGACACAATCCAACCAAGAATATTCTCGGCTGGGTTCAGGGATATTCTCTTTGTACTGGGCTCATTGATGAATCGAGCTTTTACATTATGACATTTTTTTTTGCAGTATTTGGTGATGTCCCAAGTAACAGTAATACATAAGTGTAGTAGAATTATCCCACTTACACCATAGCCACTTGCCACATAATGCCATATGTAATCAACATAGAAATGTGTTTTTCTCATTTAAAATAATTAGTTTTTCAGAACTGTTTTTCAGAATATAACGCCAGCCTTTGGTTGTATAAATAAACTAAGTCAAAGACTTAATTAGTGTCAAAAATAAGAAAGCTTGGCATGACATGGTCACATTTGGATATATAAACCTTGCAAATCCAAACCCCTTCCAGGGTTCATTAACCATGGCCCTTTGGCCCGTGGCCACCAAAAGCTCTGTGTAGGTGGCCACCAAGTTTCATCTCTTTACTGTGAGCCTTCGCCAAAGCAACGTTACAGTTCCACAAACATCCCGATTCCTTAGGAAGGAAATATAGACAGTGAAATAAGAGACTGTGAGAGACTATATGTACCAGATGTTTACAGAGAACTTGAGTTTTCAATTTAAATGAATTATTATGAAAATATATTTTATTCTGTTAATGTCTTTTCATTTATTAAAATGTCACAGTTAAGGAAATCTGTATTAAGTTGCGATAAATTGCCTATTCTGGATTGTTCTTACATAACTTTACATTTTGGCCACCAAATTTAGTGGCTTGGTGGCCCATGTGTCCTGTGCTTATATATATTAGCATCTATCCCTGCCTTCTTTCTTGCCCTAGCAGATGGCTTAGACACATAACCATGCACACACACACACACACACACACGCGCCCCATTAATGCTTTGCCTCAGAGTTGGTGGGCGATACAAACACACTTCATTGTGTTAATAAAGCAGAAGTGCCTGTTCTAGTTTTCACAAATGCTGGCATGACAAACAGGAAAACAAAAACCTGGCAGACGACAGAGAGCGGGCGGGCGGGGCGGGGGGGGGCGGCACGAGGCTATCGGCTGTGCAGAACATGTGGAGGCCACGGACGGGGAGGGCATCCATTGTACTCTGTGTGATCTCAGCTACTTGTTTTGTTTTCTTTGTCCAAGCCTGACCCTCATTCGTTCTCTGCAGCAGGCCCTGACATCATGCTATGATTAGCCAGAATTCAAACCCCCGCCCACACACTACTGTTTGTGTGCTTGAGTTTAATCATTCAAGCAAGCCCAGATTGCCTCAGCAAGTTTTGTCAGATTGATGTGATGAATATGTTTTGCACAGGGCAGAAGAAGCTGTACGTCTAAGTGATCCTGACAACATTTCTGATACCGATGTTGTCTACTAACAGTGTCTATTCTTTTATTTGTCCTGGAGTGACTCCACGCTCTTGAGAGTGTTGATGTTTATGTTAGCGGACAGTTTTATTTTATTTATTGAATTGTTTGTATATGAATAGTGCAACCATGCCAAGAGATATTACCGTGGGTCTCTGGGCACTTCTGCTGGGACCGCAATATCATATTTTGAGCGTTTATTCCCTAGTAGCCAAGTGCGATAATATTGTTGGTTTTTACTTGGAGACTCAGCATTCTGTTAATTGGCAACAAAGATGAACATTTTATGCATCTCTTGTGGATCTCTTATCACCTCGGCAATTCTGCAAGTCTCGCTTTCTAAATGAGTAGTGTAATCTATGGAGGCTCATTTGGGCTAAAAGTGTGTGTGTGTGTGTGTGTGTGTGTGTGTGTGTGTACACTTATACTCCCACTGTCTTCACTTCTCCTTGCACAGCTCCGTTCAGCACTCATGTACATTCAGACAGCCTGAGGTTATATACTGTAATGTCTCTCTTTGTGTGTGTGACTATGACTCGCAGTAGCAGGACAGAGAGAGCCACACGGCTGTGTAATGTGTTGTAGTCCAACCAGCCACTGACTAGTGCGAGGCAAAGTTTGCAGCACTGCCTTGGAGATTCCCTAAAATGGTTTACAAATGTAGGGAAACTGCCAATTTCAGTGCTTTCGCCTTCAGTATCTCATGTTCAAATGTCCCTCGTGAATTAGTGAAATCCTGTTTATGCAAACCCCAAAGAGATGTGCTTGTTCATCATGTTTCTTCTTCTGTGCCTTCAGTGAGCGACATAGTTGTTGGTTCTTTTACAACTTGAATGTTCAAGAGGTTGAAAGCAACTTGAATTTGTTAAAAAAAAACACACATATATTTAGTGAATACCCAGTGGCGAGTTAATAATTGGCTTAGATTTCTCATTGTAAATTTTTTTTGTGCCGCCATAAGCATAGCCTTTTCTTGGCTGTTACACGTGCCTGAGATTTACCATTTTAATCCAGAGGAATTATTGGGAAGCAGCCTCTGTCTGTGAGTTCAAACAGAGTTAATAATCCTGTTAGCTTTATCTTAAGCATCACCCTGGCAGACTTAATAGGCATCTAGCTATCTGCATGTTCTGAATTAAGTAACAGTTTAAGTGAGAGCTTGTGTAAAGAATGCACATCAGGTTTGCCATGAAAGGTTATTTTCCTTTCTAACAGCAGGAGTGCTGTGTAGGCCGACCTTCCCCAAGGCAAGAGGCGGAGATCTTTCTGTCTTTCCCTCAGGACTCCGCCCACCTTCTTTGCCTCTTGTTCATTTGGCTCAGTGTGATGAGCAGCAATGAGGGGTTTGGAGGTAACTGGGGCTGATGGTACCCAATGATTACAGTGATCATTGTTCTGTCAGGCACCACAAGGAGAGACTTTACTTTCTTGTGTGCATCTAATTCAGCACTTTTCCACTGCCTGAAAGTCTGAGCACCTGCTGTTGTGTGAAATTGGTTTTTGTAGTTAAGAGCAAGAGAAGTCAACAGCCTTGTCTGTGTGGGAACCTATTGCCTGTGTTTTTTTTTTAAATTTATTAATTTATTTATTAATCTTGAAAAATGCATCAGTTCAACTCAGATCATTGTTTTGCGGGGTGCGTTCATCTTGCACGTAGTGTTAGAATGTTTTAAAACGGTATGGGTTTGCAATTGGCCTAATAAACCGATTCCGTTTTGATACTTTCATACGCGCACACACACACTTGAAGCCCTTGGCCTGTGTTTCCTCTGTTGCCAAGCTTAGCAGGGCAGAAAGTACAGCAGGCAAGACGGAGGACACAGACGGATGGTGGGAGCAAGAGAAGGTCAGGTGTACGAGAGTGGCGGGTTGTCGCATCTTGGAGGGCAAGCTTCAGTTTACTCTCAAGACGCGTCACCCAGCCAATACAGAACCCTGCGAACAGTTGACTTCGCTGATTGGCCGAGACGAGCCCTCGCAGGACAGTGCTGGCGATGGAGTGCTATTGGCTGTTTGTTCTGGCAGTGGTGGACAAGAGCAAAGAGACACATGGACAATGCGGTCTGACATTCATACACCCATTTTACTTCTGTGCTCCAAATAATGTGCTGCAGAGATTTTGTTACGTTTTAACAGCAGCATCATACTTTCATTTACTTTACAGAGGATATAGATAATTTACTGCATACATAGATATATGCCTTTTTATACTTTGTTGGTTTATGTTCTATAAAGTCAGACATATTTCGGTGAGAAGCAGCTACACAAACATAAAAGACAAGAGATGTTGGAAGAGAAAGTAGAACAGCAGGAGATTTGGGGGGAGGGGGGAGAAATCAATCTACTCTGCCAGTGCAGCAGTGAGTAGCTGGAGGGATCAAATCATAACCAACAGTGGTAACATTATGAGTACGTGAGAGCTTGGCAGATTAATAAGACCACCTCATCTTCATCATCACCGTGAAGATGATTGGTGAATGTGTCTGGTGATTAGCTGATGCCAGTCAGTTGCCAGCGTACACGACTTAAAGCCACTGTGCATTATAAGAACTGGGTGTGGTCATGAGAGTGCTTCCTCTCTCTACCCCACATACTTTCACCTAATATAAGTTCGGAAATTAATAATGAATGATCAAATAAAAACACATCTCTGCAGAAGCATTTATTCTTTATACCGTAATAATCTTAATTGTAATCTATCTTAAACATGCACTCATTTTAACCAGGACATTTTTAATAGTTCAGTTTTTAAAAGTGCATCTAAGTAATAACGCCATCACTTAACAGACTTCATCATTCAGTATAATTTCTCAACCACTTGACCTCCTTTCATTTATGCCTTTTTAAACCCGTCTCTATACAGACACCATTTGTCTCCATTTCCCTGCATTCCCCTGGGCATGACAGGCCAGCTGAAAAGTACTTTATCACAGGCCATAGCAGTGCGAGCCTTGTAGAGGGAGAGAGAGAGAGAGATGTGTGTGTGTGTGTGTGTGTGTGTAGGGGTGAAAGAGAATAAATGAGAATACAGCCAGGGGCCTTCTTGAAAAAGGTGTATAATATTCAAGCCAGCAGTTCCTTTTCTTCAATAAGCCTGTTGCCTCTGGTGGTGCGGGGGATGAGCATGTCCTGGGGCAACAGCAAAAGAACGTGGTGAAGGCCTGTTGGATGGATTCAAACTGGAATCCAAATTAATGTGAGGTAGTTTAGTCAACATTGGTCTAACAATGTCCCATGACTTGTTGGGCATTTTGGGCAACATGCTTTTTTGCTTCAAATCTGACCATTAAATTTGACACGACAGCCAGGAGATGTTTAGCTGAGCTTAGTGCGAAGGCTAGAAATGGGGGAAACCGCTACTTTGGGTCTGTCAGCAACAAATTCCACATGTCAGTAACATGTTATATCCACAATCCACAAAAAACCGAAGTGTAGAAACGACAATTCAATGTGTTACAGGTGGTTATATGTGCTGGACTACTTTTTTGGCCCTAAGCAGTTGCCAGGCAACCAGGTGAGACTATTGGAAGTTACTGTGCCTGTTCAAGAAATAGTCTGGCATATACAGTATACCTCTTTAAAACAGCAAGCTGTTGTTTTTACACTTCATTTTTTGGTATGAACTAAACAAACTATCTCACGTGAACTTTAAAGGTGCTGGTAGGCAGATATTGTAACAGTTGGACAGAGTTCTAAACTAAGCTACCTGGCTGCTGGCTGTAGTGCTATAGTAAATGGACAAATATGAGAATGGTATCAATCTTCACATCTAACTCTCTGCCAGAAAGCAAATGAGCATGTTTCCAAAATGTCGAACTATTCCTCTGAGCTTTCACCAAGGTCGTCTGGCTGGTTGGTGGTTTCCCTGCCAGGGGACAGTGCTCACTTCAGCTGTCCCTGTGTTGCCGTCTCACATTGTCCTCAAACAAATGACCAACATTGCCCACTGAGTGGATGGAAAAATACAGGCCAGCGAGGTGAGTGATAATGTCTATACAACAGAGGAAGCAGTATGTGGATTAAGGTCAGTGGTCAGTGACAAATATGATCTAATATCCGCATGAAATAGTCTCTCGCTATCATAGGTTGCACTACTCCAGAGTAAATCTTTGTCACATTCATCTGACTATCCGTGTGGGCTGTTACTATGGTGATTCTAACACCTGCGTCCTGACTGTGTGGTGTGGCGATCAGCTGCCAAGTTCCAGAGTGAGAGCTCATGTAAAGAATGGCATCCACTCCAGCTATGTCAAACCTTTGATAATCTGCCACAGCTCAGTATGGACACATGCTACACGGACACTTCTCTTCTACTTTCATTGCTTTTTGTTGTTGTTGTTGTTGTTGCCATGTAAAAATGCCACCAGTTTGCTTCAAAGATTAGACAACAGGGGCGTATCAAGGCCATCAAATACTGTTTTTGATTATTTATGAGAATGTTATGGATACTGCATGCCGTTTCATTTTTAATTGATGCTGTCTGAATGTAGGACATGCAGAAGTGTCATGTGTAGTGTCTTATTTATTATTGATGAATGTGTAACTCGGGCCTACTGTACATGTGTCTGTGTTAAATACCTCACTTTTGCTATTTTAGTTGTGAGATGTCTCACTCCTACTCCACTTCTGTTTCCTTCTCTCTCCGCCTCGTTGTTTGTGCTCTTCAGTAGTCATTTAGCTTGGACCACTGGTTCAGCTGATGCCCATATAACACACACACACACACACTTTTCCCCCACTGTGTCAGCCCCCAATCTCCCCTAGAGGATCCATCTGCCCACAATCTTCAGCCATCTCGCCTCCTCCTTACTCTTGTTTCAAGTGTGTGTGTGTACATACTGTACATATGCCTGGCAGTGTGTGGGTGCACTTGTGTGTGGTGGGTGTGAGATGATGAACAGATCTTTTCCTCTTTTGTCTTCCTACTTGTCCACCTACAGCAACAGAGGAATAGTGTGTGTGTGTGTGTGGGCACAACTCACTATAGTTTAAAAGTAACTCCTGTTTTGGACTCCAGGTGTGGGAAGTGGTTGTAAAAGGGAAAGCGCTCTGAGCTGCAGCAAAAATGACAATCACAGTGCGAGACGGACACATTTTAATTGGTCTATTTCAATGAGCATGGAGTGAAGCAATTATTTCACTCCCAAAAATAGGCTGAACACAGTGACTGAAAGCCAGTAAACATCCTGTAAACTAATGCAGAATCATGTCAAATCCCCGCTAGGAACCAAACTGTCACTGTATTTGCTATTATTTACTATTGCGAAGGACCGAATAGTTGGCATGAGGACACAAAGTGTACTTTAACAAAAATGGGTTTTTATTTATCCCACAACTGAATTCAAAGAAACAATAAGTTTGGCCTATAAAAGGGTCAACTGAACAGAATTAAACAAATGCAAACTTGTGCTCAACTGAACAAAGCAAACTGACCAAAAAACCAACCTCACCAAACAAACACAAGGGAACATATATACTCACTGGTTAATCAGTGTAGTAGACACACAGGGGGAATCCACAAATCAATTAACACTAATTACCTCAAACATACTTAACACTCTGGCCAGCCTTTAACTTAAACAAACATTTACTACATATAGCAAAATGAAATCAAAAGTGTTATTCCAAACAACTTATATTTACAAATAATCACTTTAACATTCCCACTCTCCCCCTTGAGTTGCCAGGCAGTTGGTCCCGT
>JAVQJF010090896.1:0-15054 GCA_036023855.1 Gadopsis marmoratus
AACACCTCTGGGACATTATGTTTCAGTCCATCCGACGCCGCCAGGTTGCACCTCAGACTGTCCAGGAGCTCAGTGATGCCCTGGTCCAGATCTGGGAGGAGATACCCCAGGACACCATCTGTCGTTTCATTAGAACCCACGACGTTGTCAGGCATGTATACAAGCACGTGGGGGCCATACAAAAACTGAGGACCATTTTGAGTTGCTGCAATGACATTTCGGCAAAATGGACTAGCCTGCCGCATCATATTTTCACTTTGATTTTCAGGGTGTGTTTGAATTCAGCCCTCTGCAGGTTGCTAATTTTCATTTCCATCAATCAATGTGGCCTCCTTTCGTTCCTAACACATTGGCCAGTCCATATCAGCATAGAGTTCCAGCATGATTTTTTTCCCCATTGAGATCTGATGTGTTTTCAAAGTCTTCCTGTATAATCTGGCTCTGTATCTTTCAAACTGCATCTATCAAATTCAAAATATTCAATTCAATAAAAAAACAATTTAATCCACATATATCACATATGTTAGAGCTAGCTGTTAGAGTTATTGTCGGACTCTTCTTTGCACAGAACACCAGACGCCTGCAGGGAGAATGTGTGGCCAAGACAAATACCCAGGAAACACCTTAACACGTGCCCTGCACTACTTCAGGAAATAGTGAGAAGGGAGGGTGGAAGGCTTGTTTCTAAAGTGTGAAACACATGAAGTGTTGCAACTGTCATTTCACAGTTAAATTGTAGCAGAGCAGTGACATTTCTACACTTCAGTGAGAGGAAAAAATAGGAGCACTCATATCACCGCTGATGGAGGAATGCAGAGTTTTCTTACTTTTCACCTGACGAATTCATACGCTTTCTGAACTTTGATGTTTCTTTTTATCTTTTAAATCATTTCAGAACCCGCAGTGCAGGTTTTTGGTTATGGGATCAACCTATATGTAGTTCTTCGTCTGCAGAGATACGGAATCAAACAGACACACATGCACACACCTCATGCTGCTTTGGCAACATTGTACATTGGTTGTCGTGCCCATAAATAATCTATTTAACTGAAGTTGAACTGATTGGCTTGAAATGAGTTTAGAAAGATTCCATTATCACTTGGCTTCAACCTCCTGCTGAGTTCTTTAAGTACAATAACATGCCCAGAGACAGAATTTGAGGAACATAAGAGACGTGCCAGCTGAAAGACCTCCACCACCCCTCCAAAGCACTTCAGAGCACAGCAAAGGAAGAAAAAGCACAGTTCAGATATATGACACAAAGTGCTGTTGGTGAATTGTGAAAATTGTCAGGTATAATATCTGGTTATTGTAGAAAAGAGGAAAGAAACACACATTAACAATGTAAAGCCTCAATTACTGTAGCATTAGACACACCAGTATAAGGAGTTGAACGCCAACATAGAGAAGCTCTGTGTACTCCTTGAAACCGTGAAAGATGGAGACTCTGGATACGTCTCCTGTTCTGGTGTCTGCACCAGCCTGAGAAAGACCTTGAACAAATCACATAAAGCAGCAGCTTTATGCGGACAAAGCTTGTCAGTAACTGGTAAACCCGTGAGAAGCATCAGAGTTTCACGTTTGAGCCCACAGTATTGACATTACCTATTTTATGTTGTTTTAATTTATTGCTTTATTTTGCCATGTAGGGAGCACATATTTTTATGGATGGATAAAATGAACCTTGCACTTTGATCAATAGGCTGCATGAGTTTTAATAATGTTCCAGTTGTTGTGTCTTGGCACAAACTGTAATCAAATGGCTCCAAACTGTGTTACAGGGGCCCATGAGGATAGTAGTACTCCAATAACTACACACAATTGACCACAAAGAATATGAAGTAGACTTGATTATATGTGAAGGCGAATTATATATTTAGCCTGTTTATTCTATTTACTTTTTGTATTAATTTGTGTTTAATAACTGAAGTGCTTCTACGTGAAGGAAGCAGGAAACACAGCTGTGTGCCAGGTCTCAGCGGCCGCTCAGGGAACTGCATGAAGTGGAAGGAGGAGGAGGAGGAGGAGAGAGGAAGTTCTCCCAAAAACTTTTTTTTTTTTCTTCCTCCCCTGAAAGGATTCTCGAGAAGCTCCGTTAGATTTCCAGAGGAAGGGGATCCGAGCAGGAGGATAAAGAAAACGCAGGGGCGGAAAACGGTGTCACAACGTCGCTCCCTCCTCCTGGTTTTTGCCTCCTCACATGAACGGGGGTTTAGGACGCGTGTGTTCGCCTTGGTCCTGTGCATGTTGTTCCTTCCCAGACTGAGAGGACTCCCACCATCCGGGGCGATGAGATGTGAGTGAGCAATGCCTTGTGGAAATGGACAGACTTTATCCAAGCGAAAACATGGCGTCTGCGTCCCGAGGCTCGGCTTCTTCCCCACTCTGCTTGTGGCGCTCTGCTGCCTGGAGGCGTGGGGCTCCGGGCCGCACGCTGACGGCGGCAGCGGCTGCAGCCCGTGTCCCGCTAACTGCAGCTGCGCGCTGGCGGGGCCCCGCCAGTCCTGCGTCGTCAACTGCTCCGGCATCGGGCTGGACAGGGCCCCGGCGGCGGCGGACGTCCCGGCGGCCACCAGCGTGCTGTAAGTAAAGCGTGGTGGTGGTGGGGGGGGGGGGACATCCCAAGTTTGAAAACATGACAAGCGAGTAATAAGCTACTTTTGATTTGGAAAATGTTTCGATAAATCGATTAATCATTTGAGTAACTGTGAAATCAAAAACGGCTAATATTTAGCCGGTTCTTACATTTCTGACATTAGACATGATGATTAATCGAGTCAGCAACTGGGCAGATCATATTTATATTAATTCTAAATATTTATATAAATATTTATGATTAGACAATGATAAAAAGTATCTTGAGTTGCAGCCGTTTGTCCTGCATACGCACTCTGACAGATGTGGCGATGGATTAATGTGGCCTTGGGAAAAACCTGCACCAGTGCAGGATGTCAAACTCAAAGTGCAGAAAAACGTGCAAAATGTGGATACACGGACGGAAGGATGATGATAACAACAGGAGTTGGACTTCCAGTAGTCGAGGGTTCGCCTTTCCGTGTGACACAGGCCTCTCAGCCAGTCACACTGTGTGGATGCGTTTGTTTTAGTGTTGGTCATCAAGTGAACCTGGTGTTTGTGGTGCAGATCAGCCTTCAGCCTCTGGTGCTGCTGCTGCAGCCAGAACATTCTGTTCTGCACCGACAGAAGACATATGTTATCGGTTATTTATTTCCCTCGCGTCACCTTCTTTAATTTAACTTAAAGATGTCCCCGATGCACCAGGCTTATAGTCGATGCACCTTATTATGGAACGTGCTCACTTCAGAGACTTGACGAGATAAGCAACTGCAATATTGTTTAAATGAGGTTTTAGAAGCAAGTCAATTTTTATTGTTATTACCAATTCCATATTGGTAATATTTGTTGTTGTTTATCTTGTTTAGTTAAGAGATTTCCTTGGCATCACTTGACATTTAGCGATAGCATTTGCATAAGAGAGGAAGAGTTCTCTGTCAGGTGCCATGTTGACCCTGCAGCAGGATCTGTCTCTGTCACACTCTTTTGGAATGCTAATTGCATCAGTCCAGATAAACGTGGCCTACTGTACCAGCAGAGGCCACATGTGGAGGTGACCGACTGCTCCCACCCTATAGGCAGGAGCGTGGAGCGATATTAATGAACTGTGATTGCATGACAGGAAGAGACATCCAGCCAGGATCCGGTGGAGAAGTTGAAAAGATTAATTTTACAATGCTGCAGGTATGTGCTCGGCCTGCATATCCACTCATTACTTAAAGATTTTTTTAGAAGGGACGTGTCTGGGCATAATGGCCAGACTGTGTGACGCAGAGAGACGAGAGCACAGGAGGATGTAATGTATTAGATAATGAGCTTTCTCATCATCTTACTGTAGAATAAAGTTTGCCTGATCATTAAGGCTACCATGAATCTTTACAAAGTGCAGTCACCGCATGTCTTGCAGTGAATAGTGTCAAAGAGAAGAGAAGAGGTCTTTAAAAATAGAACGTCCTACATCGGTGTTTCTTATACTCCCTTTTTTTTTAGGTTTCTTCTCCACAAAAAGGAATATTGAGTGACAGATTGTACTGTTCAGTCCAGTTTGTTATTAGCACTGCTGCGTGTGGATTTGAGACCTTGGAGGAGTGAACAAACAGCGGATCTGAACTTGATTAGCTGTCAACTATCTGCTCACAGAAACATCAACTAGGAGATACGCTGTAAATAAATAATATGCCCACAGCGGTGCTGCTGGTGTGTGTGTGTCTTTATGAAGGGGAGAGAGAGAGAGAGTGTGTGTCTGTACAACTCTGTGCACAAGTGTATCTGTCACCATATGCATGGCTCGGATCACTTGCACTGTACATTTTTGATCATTTTGTTCCAGATCAGGGCTGCAACTGATGATTATTTTCATTATAAATTAATCTGTCGGTTATTTTTTCCATTAATCAATCAATGGAAATATCAGAAAATAGCAACAAAAAAAAGAAATGCCCTTCGCGATTTCCCCTAACCCTGCAGTGACTTATTTAAATAGCTAGTTTTGTCCGACCGGCAGTTCAAACCCAAAGATATTCTGCTTACAATCATATAAGAAAGTAAACTTCCGTGTTGGAGAAGCTAAGGAATAAAGGGTTTGTCACTTTTGCTTGATGAATGACTTAAACGATTAAGTAATAGACTATTCCAGTTATTTGAATGCTTTTCATGCGCATTTATTTAGTTATTTTTTTAATGAACAGCGTGATGCAGTCTTGACAAACAAAATTAAAGTGTTGATCATTTACCTGGCACCTGGCTGCGTGCGTAGTCAAAGTAAGACCTTGTTGCAGTGCTGCGGATCACCAACGCACTTAGCTTTAGCCCGTTCGGCATTAGACTAGGACTTTCAGCAGAGGCGCATATTGAGCGTTATATTTTATCAGAAGGCATTTCAGGTGCCTTTTCTGTGGTGAAATCATCAATTCTAATTTTTCCCAACTAAATCAGCAATGTGACGTGACCTTCACATGTTTCTGCGAGTCGCTGCTGGGTGTGAATGTGTGAGAGAGGTAGAAGATGAGAGGGAGGATAAGGCATGATTGATTTATTGCTAAATTGCCTTCATGTGCTTCATTGTTGAGAGACATTTAGGCCGCAGCAGTAGTCATTTAGCTAGAACCGGATTATTTGAACTTTAAATTTGTGTTCTATATTGTCTTAATGTTCAAAGACAGAATGTTTTCACTGGTCTGTGTAATCATCTGACATTTAGTAGAAGCTAAATTACAGTCTGTGTTACTGTTCTGATAAGAATAATCCTGATTTCTAAAAGGCTATTTCATCAAGGCTTAAAAATACTGAGATGTTACTTCTCCACTCTGAATTTGACTGTAATGGAGTCTGGTCTTAAATACAAACACATTCTCTGCAGGCCTGCGCTTGTTTTCTGTTTAATGTCGCAAAGCTGTTGGCAACCACAAAACTGCACTGTTGCACAGTTTTCTTTTCAGTAAAAAGTAACAGACCTTCATATTGAAAGGTTAGACAATGTCAACCAGACAAAGGACCTAAAAATAAGGTGGAAGAAATGCTGCATCCTCTCCTTGGTGCCCCTACCTGGCCCCAAATGTTGTAGACACATCCTTGGTAAACAAAAGCATCCAGTGGTAGGGACGTATTCTAACACACTGCAGAGTGCAGCTGGAGAAAAGCATTCCTGTAACACACCAGCCTGTCTGTTCCAAGCCACACATATAATAAAAATCTCTTAGCACTTCATACAGACAGTTTATGCAGCTCTGAAGTCACTTCTGGGAAATGCTTGTGGAATGAACTCAGGTTGTTAAAGTCTCCATAGCCTTTGTTTAGTATACAGATTGCTGTGACATAAATCACCATGGTGCTGTGTCTGTTCCTGGCACAGGAGGCAGAGACTGTGAATGAGAAATTCTTTCGGACAGTACACGGTTCAGAACACCTCATCGGTTCACAGTGGAAGACGAGGGCTTGGTGCAACGCCACAGAGTACGCCGATCCGTGTGTTTGGCAATAAGTCATTTAATGTACTGCTTCTTCGGGTAATGGCGTCACCTAGTATTTCAAACTTCCTTTTCATTGCTGTTATTTTCCTTTTTAAAGGCTCGGTCACCTTGGTCAGACGGTGTTAAAAACAAACAGAGTAGCCGACTGATGATAGCAGAGTTCTCAGAGTCTACGTGGGCTTAGGTTTTTGTTGTCAGACATCGTCATTTGCTGTGATTCGTTAGCCTCGGGTACCGTAGCTGTGTTTTGTTAGTTAATAGTGTTAGATAATAAAAACTAAATCCAAAAACTAAAGTTGAACAAGGTAAATAACGTCACTAATTGATAATTGCATTGCCATCATTAATGTTACCAGTTCACCTGTGCTTTTTCTCCAAAATGTCACATGCAAAATACATGAAATGGTAATTAGCTGATGGGGTTTGGTTATTAGTTTGATATTATAGGTATTGTAGCCATGCTGCTTGTGTGTCTATAAAGTAAATGTGCCACAGTTTGTGTATACAGTTAAAGCAATATTTCCACATGTACTGATATTTTAACAGTTATTCCAGTTAGATTGGTTGGAAATGGAAAAGGGAGTTACAATGTATACATATTAACTTAGTGAAGAACCAATTTAGTAATGCATGTAGGGAAAGTAACAAAGTAATTTTTATTAGTTTACAAATGAACCTTCCTCTCGTTGTTGAAGAGTGTGTCCATCTTGGGCAGTACAGCCTTTACCTGAACTGTAAATGCACCACGGTCCTATCTGCCCCACTCAGGAGAATCTCGTGGTGTTGCCATGGCAGTGAGATGCACACACAGATACACTGCAGGCATGGTGGTGATGTGCGCTTCATACAAGTCTAGGGAGAGGTTTTGGCTTTGCACTGGATCACGAGGCCTCACAGCTGTCAGACAGACAAGACTCAATCTCAGACGCTCTCATTGTTTTGCGCATTTTCTATCTCTGCTCCGCTCCTCCACCAGAAGTGGTTATCACCCATACAACCATCTGCACACACACACACACACACACACACAAAATCTCTGACTTTAATGAAGTGGGAAAGGAAAGACTGAATGTACCGACCATATGTGAGCGAGAATTTGTTGTGTTACCATGGCAGTAGTAACTAATGACATCACTCACAGAAGCAGAGACATTCCAGAAAGTCGTAAATAAGAGAAGGAGGTAAGAAACGGAGAGAAGAAGACAAGCTCCCATGCTGTCCTCCTCTGCGTGTATGTGTGTGTGTCCATGCACTTAGTAATTTTTAACTCCTTGTAACAGAAAGGTCTTGGTTTATTATTAACTCACTGAAGTGGTGGTGCATGGAGTCATAGGAGTGCCATTAAAAAAGAGTGCATCTTGGAAAGAATAAGACAATAAATGTGGAAATATAAAGAGAAATAAATAAATGTGGATATATAAAGACAAATAAAAAAAAAAGTTTTGTACGGACAATGGGAGGTAGATGCGATGCAAGTCTTGGATGCCAACTGCCGTATAATGTCTCCTTCCTGTTGTCCGTGCTAAAAAGCTCCCACCATAGCAGATTTCACGTGTGCATGAATAGATTACTCAGCCTGGGCAGGAAGGCCCCAGGGCCAAGTTGATTGACAGCTTGGCCCTTCAAGGAATAGTTAAGCAATAAGGAAAAAGGAAAAATATTTATTTACACATTTATGGTCCACATCTATTCATTGCAAGATTTATTATTTTTTATGGCACTCCTATGACTCCATAGTTGTCACTCCATAGTGACAGACAGCTGACATACTGAGACTTTGTTGTGCACTTGGGAGCATCACTCACATACAGTAGTTTGTCTGCAATTCTTCCACCCAAAGCTTTGCCAGATGCGGTTGTGTTCACAGACAGGAAGGTCTGAAAAACAGATATACAGACTGGGAACTAACAGGGTAACCCACTGGATAAAATACAGTTGTTTTTCATTTATTAAGTCCCAGTTGTTTTGGCTGCAGGAGATATGAGGGTTTGGTTTCATATCTACAGGGGAAGCTAGTTGTTGTCCTTCATTTTTAATGTTTAAGTTCTACATTCCATCACGCTAACTATAAAGCATTACTTTTTAAAGCAGCTTTCTTATTACAAGTTTACTGATTTGACTGTTTTCATCAGTCTTAAATTTCGCTTTGCTTACCATCAATTGCCATCTGGAGCGGCTGCATTTAAGCAAGGTCTGACAGAGAAAAATTGACAGAATTAAATTGTACCAAAACAGGAAATGTGCTGTCACATTAGTGACATTGTGCACTGCAATAAGAAGAGAGGGGTTGACTGAAATAATAAAGCTAAATGCAAAAGCAAAAATTACACTGATGTTCTTTAAAGTGGTATTCCACTCTAAATTGATGGTATCAAAGACGCAATGTAGATTTGAAAAGTGGCTGTAAAGAAGTTTGTAGCTTGCTCATCAACTTCATTGTGTTTCAGCGGCTTTCAATAGTGAGACATTTTCACAGTGAAGTTATCCACAGAATTCTGCCACATTTTGGTGAAACTGGACAGAGGAGAAGTGGATTGAGCGGCAGGAGTGGTTTGTAAAGTCTCTATGAATGTTTTTAAAAGTTATTGCCCTTGAAATCCATTGAAACAGATAAAATTCAACAGCCAACTGCCTTCAGAGGGTGAGTGTCTGATACTCAAAAGAGAGCTTTATGGTGGAGTAATCAAGAAATTACTAGATAAATGAACCTCTTGGATTTGTACAGATGGACTGTGTGTGACCTAGTATAACATGTGGTAGGTTGCAGCTGTATGAGATGCGAGTTAAGTTCAAAAAGCATGTGTGTTGATGTTGTTACGGAGGGAGAAACTGACACGGACTCCACAAATGCTCTAAAATACCCTTAATATTCTAAACATGATCTCTTGTCCAGGATTTCCCACATTAGAGGTAAATCTTGCATGTTTCCAAGCAAGGCTGACTTGTGCATCCTGAGGAGAACACTAACGCATAGATACGCTTGCAGTTGCAAAGACTGGTTTACATGCTTTTAAAGAAGCTGTCTTTTAATGTGAAGACAAATGAAGAATAGAAAAGGAGGCTAAAGTAAGAGAGGGGAAACCTGTAGACATTTGATCTTGAAAATATAAACTCTCTTAATAATCGATGCCCTATAGATCATTGTTTTGCATGCAGCCAATTTACCCTTTGGACTTGGCCGTGCCAGGCAGGCAGTGAGAGAGCAGGACAAGGTGAAACAAACTATGGCAACGCAGAGGACGCATTTGACTTCCAGCTCGACAAAAAAACAGCTTAACCCGTTGTCCCCCTGTTGTCACTTTGCCCACAGAAAGAAGTGGAGAGAGTGATAATTGGATTTTGCGTTTGGCTTTGGATATAAACAGCCAATAGAAGAGTGTTTGTGTGTGTACACTGTGTGCATGCGGCATCTGTCGTCACCGGCGTTTGTGAGAGAGTTGCAGAAAACGCACTCCGTTTGTGTAGTCTGTTCACACTGGGCGCACGGCGTCACAGACACAATGAGTAACACACTGTCCTGCATGGGCTAAAAGCCTAACCCTGGAAATGAAAATGGAAAATTGGATTGTTGGCCTCTAAACGGGGGAAACTACAACCCTGCCAAAATCGTAATGAAATGCAAGTGAGCAGTGTGTTTCCTTTTCATTCAATGCCATCACATAATTCAAAGTCAACAATTTAAAAAGCTTGTTTTGCGTTTTTATTTTCATGTTAAGGATCTCCGTGTCTGCCAGTACTAAACAGGATATATCCCTGCCCCATGTATCATTATATGATGCAGCATTCTCACAATTAAGAGTCAATGATCATGACAATAAGGAAATAATGCAAATGCATCCTCCCACTTGTACGTCCACAGAGGATCCACACGTGTGGATCTGTGTAGGCGGGAAGTCAAAAAAGAGGCATTTGGGTCTTTCATGCCGGTGAACCTGAAAGCCACATATGATGCTGATGCAATTAAATCAAGCAGAAAGCGCAGATGGCACAGTGAACAGAATCGATAGATGAAGTGGTGCAGTCAGTCACCCGTTCATGGGGTGGAGGACCGAGCCGAAGTAGTCGTCACCTCCGTGCTGTCGGGGTGACTGAAGCTTTGCTTGCCTCGATGGTGTCGGAGCCTCACTTAACTTCATTATTGTGCTCTCTGCCCACTTTGCTGTTGCTGCCTGTTCAATTCTCACTCACTGTGATCGCTGCGCTTTTCTTCTCTTCTTCTCTTCTTCTCTTCTCTTCCGTTTCACTTTCTTTTGCAGCAGTTCACGTGGCGCTTTCTGCTTTTACAAACACGACATAAATTATACTACCGACTTGCATCCTCGGCTTTATTGCCTGGAGCTAAATGCATAAAGAAGCACGTGTAGAACCAAGGCTAGAAATATGAATGCACGCTCTTTGTCTGTTTTACACAGCAGTGCTTACATGTGGTTATGGTTTATGAATCTCAAACATTGTTAAACTGTGCACATGTGCAAAAGCCTGTTTTCCACCCAGTATGTAGACAGGATGCATGTCCTTAATCTGCTGTTTGCATGTAAACGCCACGGCTCCACCCGTCTTTAGACCTGTCAATAAAACGACTATAGTGGTAATAAGTAAAATAAGAATGCTGACACACTTTACTAAGGTGGTGAGCAATGCATGCGCTGTGTTTCTCCATTTACCCCCCATTTGAGTATGTGAGTGTGTAAATGTGTGCATTATATACTGTAGGGCCCTCAACACTGGACAGCCTCACAGAGCTGCTAGCATGGCGCTGTATGCTTCCACTTCACCAGAGAGCCCAAAAAATAAAGAAGAAGAAGAAGGTCGGCACCACAAAGTGTGTGTGGACAAATGAATTAATTAAGATAAATTAAATGTAATCTTGTTACTACTTCTTGAAAATATTAGCATGGCATTAGTTGATGGAAACACTGAGACGCACTGATTCACGTTTTAATTTGCTTCCTATGTGAAAATTTGCTTCTGAATTGTGCAACATTTGGGTGGAAACGTATTGTCTGCCAATACTAAAAAGAAAATGCAAAAGAGGTAATTGAAAACCTAATTGAAAACCACAATTTTAAATGGTGGTCACATGATGTGTGACATAAAAGAAATGATAATTGCCTTAAACATATAACATTTAGTCAGCATGTTTCTGTGGCACAAGGGTCACATGAATCAAATTCCGTTGGATTGGTGCTGTTTTACATGATTATTCAGACAGTCACTCTAATATCCTGCCAAAGTTCAATCAGTGCTGTATAATAAAGTTGTATAATCAATGCAAATATAGAAAAGGCAAGCATATGCCATTTTCTGCTCAAAACCGGCACACAACAGCACGCAGTGTGAGACTGAGACCAGGGTACATTTTTTAGAGTGAAGTGGAGGATGACCAGAAGAAGCTAATGTCCATTTATTCTTTTACATGTTGGCAAAGTTCAGTGAGTATGATAGGTATGATTTTTAAATCTACACCTATTTACAAAATGCCAAAAGCACATTTAAACTTGTTTTTGTGCTCAGTTCTATTTATTTTAGTCAGCTGTTTTGCATTTGACATAATTTTATTTCTGTGTTGATGTTCTGGGGCAGCTGTGACTCGGGGGGGGTAGTGTGGTTGTCCTTTAACCCCAGGGTTAGTGGTTCCATCCCAGCTCCTCCTGTCTACATGTTGAAGTAGGCTGAACCCCGAGTTTCTAAGTTGCCCATAGGAGTGACTGTGTATGTTTGACTGTCTGTGATTGACTGGCGACCAGTCCAGGGAACCCCGCCTCCCACCCACCTCTGTGGATAAGCAGTATGGATGTTGATGTTGAAGCACTTTGTCACTTCTGTCTCGATATGTTACTTGATATTTTGAAATTGATGATTGAGAAATTGCTGCTGATGACAGGTGCTTGCATTTATTTGGGAGAACCTTTTTTTTTTTCAAATTGACAAAAGGGTAGATTGCAGCAGTTGAAGTAGAAGCAGGTCCCACTTCACCATTGTTTACTCCATAACATTTTCTTTATGGTGTGCAAATTCATAAAGACTAGCAGGGAAGAAAATTCAAACTGGACTTTTGTATTTAATTTAGAGTTATGTTGTTTTTAATTTAATGCAGTTTAACGTCAATAAAATATAGTTACTCATTTAAATTTTTAGAATTATTCTTAACTGAAATAATAACTAGTAGTTATCTCAGTGGCCTGAGATCCATTTCTGGTTTAAACCCACAGTATATGTGGGACTCGCACAGTCTCGTTTACCAGTGAAACAGTGAGCAATGAGCGCAATACAGTATTACAGGATTTGACTTTTTCCTGCATGCATTGACAGCATGTAAAAGTGTGTGTGTGTGTGTGTGTGTGTGTGCGCACCATTCTTTGAGTGAGTGTGTTAAACCGCTGCACACAGCTGCCCTTCACTTGCCAGCTGGATACTGGACGGCCCAGGCAGCAGCAGCTGGAAGAATGGACAGAATGTTCTAAAGAGGAGAGGAGAGTGTTTGGAACCCAGCCAGCCAGACTGAGAAGCTAAATGTTAGGCTTTTTAGACTAAACCTTTTCAATCAACACCCGCTTCTCCCCAACTCCTCGACCCATTCCCCAAATTTCATGCTCCCTCTCTTCCTGCAGAAGGGAATGTACCCAACTAGTCCTGAGCCCCACCCCCCCAGGAATGATGTGCCGGCTGGCAGCCCTCACATGAAGCCCACACTGGGGCAATTGTTCTCCGGACCTGGTCTGTGTCGCTTACTGCTGGTTTCCCCAGTTTATCCTCTGCTTCCCCTTCACACCTGCCGCCTCCTCCTCTAACTCCATCATCTTTAACCCCTCCTTTGCTTTTGTCCTGCTTCCCTTCCCGTCAGACTCATATATAGGTCTGTCTAGCCGTCGAACATAAACAAAGCAGCAGAGCTACAGAGGGGAAAAAATGGGGAAAGAAATTGGGAGAAGTGACTGGGGGCGGGAGGCAGCAGCGGGGGAAGTCAGGGAGGCTCAGGGGGATGAAAGCGACCACACAGCAGTCTGTGTTTAGTGGGTTAGTGGAGCGCTGGCCTTCACTTACTTGGAACTCGGACCACTTCGCCACCACGATGCAGAAGATACTAATCTGTCCCACAATCAGACCTACATCTTAGATTTCATAACCAAACTCGGGCCTTTTTTTGTGCAGAGGGCAGACGATTGAAGTCTGACAGAGATCAATCTTCATTAGTGGCTTTCTTTGTCTTTTTCATTTCCTCCATCTCTTCATTTTGATCTTTTCCTCTCCAGAGCCCATGCCCACTCCGCTTCTGTCATTCCCTCTGCCTGAGCACAGAGAAGTCAATGAGGACTGTGTGTGTGTGTGTGTTCTCATCCTCCAGCTCAGAATAAGTGGCACCAGACAGGCCTTATAAGGAGTGGTTAGATCATTGGCCACACCGTAAGTAAAACAGAACCATATGTGTGCTGTGTGTGTTTGTGCTCAGGCCTATACCTCAAGTGTTTCTAGTGTGTGTGTGTGTGTGTGTGTGTGTGTGTGTGTGTGCATGTGTGTGTGTGTGTGTAACTGAAACCATGTGTGTGCAGAGGTAGCTGAGAGAACGGGAGCCTGTTGCTAATAGACATGGTGAAGGTCACATTATATGGTCATGTTAAACACACACCCACACGTTCTCTCTACTTAATCTCCTCTAGTGTTTGCGGTGACCATCAGGTCAGAAGGACAGTTTTTGTATACAGTCGAGTAGCACACACACACACACACACACACACACACGCACACACACACACCTGGCCCTTGATGTTAAGAGCATCACATGAGGCAAGGTGTCAGCCTAATGTGTGAATGATCAGATTGCGGGTGGAGCATCTTAATGCTATCCTGTTTCATCCACTGATGGGTTTAGCAGAGGAGATCTCTCTCTCTCTTTCTCCGTCTCTCTCTCTCTCTCTCCGTCTCTCTCCGTCTCCATCTTTCTTACACAGCTTGTCTGGAATGTACAGATGTTTCCTTTTGGGAATGAGCGTCCTGCTCTGTTCTCACACACACACATACAGAAAGAAAGAAAGAAAGAAAGAGAGTGAGAGGAGAAAGGGGAGCACATTCCCATACATTCACATAGACATTTTCTTTAGCATTAGATTTTTAAACACCAGACCAGCAGGATCTTGTCGTTTATCTCACCCACGCACAGGGCTTTTTGTCCTCTTGCAACCTCTGGCTTCTTGTCTCCTGGCTCCCTGTTTTTATATTTTTACATTTGTCTCGTCGTGCTCACGTGCAGCTGAGGCTCACTGGTGTCTCACTGACTCCAAGTGGTTTGTTTGGAAGTGGTGACATGGTACTTTAGATTCTGTGTAGTGTACAGCATACCATATGTTTATTAGAACTGGACCAATAAATCTGTCAGACTTATATGTTGGCCAGTATTAGCTTAATATCAATATATTTAAGAGTGAGTGAGAGAGAATAAAGAACGACCAGGAACTTCCAGATACAGACTGACAAACTTGTGATGGTGAACTGACCGGACATAATAGTGGTGGACAAACATCAGAAGAAGGCCGTAGTGATAGATGTAGCAATCCCAAGCGACAGCAACATCAGGAAGGAGGAACACCAGAAGCTCGAGAAATACCAAGGGCTGAAGGAAGAACTAGAGAAGATGTGGAAAGTAAAGGCAGCAGTGGTCATCGGAACCAACGGATTCCAGGGACAATATCCGAGATCTGCTCAAAAAAAATGAAAGGAACACTTTTAAGCAGAGTAGAGCATCAAGTCAATTAAACTTCTGGGATGTTGATCTCCCAGCACAGTCTCAAGAGCATGGAGGAGATTCCAGGAGACAGGCAGTTACTCTAGGAGAGCTGGACAGGGCCGTAGAAGGTCCTTAACCCAGCAGCCGGACCAGTATCTGCCCCTTTGTCCAAGGAGGAACAGGATGAGCACTGCCAGAGCCCTACGATATGACCTCCAGCAGGCCACTGGTGTGAATGTCTCTGACCAAACAATCAGAAACAGACTTCATGAGGGAGGCCTGAGGGCC
>JAVQJF010090904.1:0-12801 GCA_036023855.1 Gadopsis marmoratus
CCCCGCCGCGGCGCACATGCTGTGTTTCATGCCTGTCAGCAGGCCGAGCGCCGCTCTGCATGCTGGGAAGGAGAGAACTGGAAGGAGGAGACGCAGGAGGGAGTTCCACCTCACTAAACTCAACTCATTTATCTCTAATTCTCCTGGGGGGGGGTTCTGCAGAATTCTCTGCTGACACAGAACAAGTGAGAGAATAACTCAATAAATCAAGAATCTGAATATGGGAGATGATCGGAGGCTGTTATATTTCGTTGATCAGGTCTATCAGCATCTTGCTAACACAGAGCTGCTGTATACGGTTAGTATATATACATACAATTCATACTCCTCATACAGACATGTATTATATCTAGTCATATAATAGTTGAACACAACGTAACATGTTTTAAACACGCACCTGAACTAATCAAATAATAAAACAAGAAGCTGAATATTAACGGTATGGGTGGAAATACAGGTTCAATCAGACATCACGAAGAATAAAACCTGGAGGCTGTGTTGATGATGGAATGTAAAGATGGTCTGAAGTGAGAAAGATATGGACAGAAGAAGCCGTAACATCCCGAACTTGCTGCCAGGAACATGTGATCGGTTTATTAAAAGATGATCCATTGTGACACTTTAAACTACCAAGAACTCATGAAGTAGTTTAAATTAGTTACATATAAACCATTAATAATAATGATCCAATAATATAACAGTAAAACACTAAGAGTAGCCGCTCTGCATTATGAGTACTTTTACTGTTGATACTTTAAGGACATTTTGTTGCCAATACTTGTAATGGAGTATTTTTAAACTGTGGTACTGTTACAAATACTTAGTTACTGATAATCGAAGTCATCTACGTAATCTAACTTCAGTTCATCTTCAAATGAATCTTATCTATCACATTGTTCTCAGTTTGTCCAAATTCATCAATCAGTTGTCGTCTGTCTATCCACAGGTGTCCCACAGGGGTCTATCCTGGGCCCATTGCGCTTTACATCACAGCTGAACTACTTTACATTCATATATCCTGACACTATCATCTGACTGTATGCAGATGACATGGTCATTTATGTAACTCCACGGTGCATGTAGCAGAGTTAGTCAACGTTGCAAATGTTGTAAACAGTGTTTCTCACCGAGACAAACAGCTCTGGTGTAGAGACAGACGTCTTTATATTATAGAGTAACTTTTCTTTCAATGGAAAAAAGGTTTGTAATTGCATCAAGTTCAGTCCTGCAAAGTTTAGCTTCATTCAGAATTACATATAATATTACTTTAAATTCACAGATAATAGTTTATATACAAATATATTGTATATAAAAATAAATCAAATGTCAGTAGCATGGAAATAAAATCAAAAGTGCAGTTTTGTCTCGAAGTTGGTGACAATTAATCCTGAACAAAATAAAGACAGAGTTCCGTTTAGAAACAGTCTGAAGAAACTTTCAGAAACTGAACTGTGAACGCTGTGTGAAGCTTGTGTTGTGTGCAGAGTTTCTGATGCCGTCGAGTAAATTACTGCTGACAGAAACACTCATTATCTTTAATCAACTCATTTTCTGCAGTACGATGAAGGTTTAATGAAGGTCTGAACTGACCCGCCATCAGTCTGCCTGGACACACACATCATTATCTTCATCATCCAGTCAGGATCATCGTCATCATTATCAGCAGCAGATAATAACCATACACAAACCTCCGTCTTCACCTGACAGTCCCTCTGCCCCCCCCCCCCATGATGGAGGAGCTCTCAGGTTTCTGCTGTTTGCCTTCAAACAGCAGATCAATATCAATATCTCACCAACACACAATCCTTCATCTGTTTCCACACGACTCCTTATCAGCGTTTATTAGCTGCTGCTCATCTTCCTCCAATCAGCTTTCTGTCACTTCTCACATTAGATTCCACCAGATGTCTAATAGGTTCCAGGTCTGATAGATCTACAGCTGCTCTGATTGGTTAACAGGTTTAAGGAGTGTAGCGTGACGTCAGCAGTCTGTAGCTGCTAAACTGAAGCCACATGAACAAACTCAACACAACCAAACAGCAGGCCAAGAGGCGGCCATCTTGGAACCAACTGGCTCATAGAGTCGCAGCGGCTGAGGCCGATCCATCAACGAGGTGGGAGGAGTCAGCCAATCAGGGCGCAGAGGCACCTGTTCTGCTACATACATTAATGTCAATGTTCTCCAACCGAAGGCTAAAGATCCATTATTTGTTCATTATTCCAGCAGAGCCTCGTTCTGATTCAATCACACCTGAGCTTTCTATCTTCGGTTGTATTCTTCACACAGGTTTAACTTTCCTGCAAACACTGAATCTGCATACAGATATAACAGATAAACTGTTAATTATTTGTTTTCAACAAGATCATCTTAAGCAGCAGTTAGAAATCTTCCAAAATAATAATCATCCAAATCACAGCCGGTTGTCCAGCATTCCGTCTGACTGGTTCGTCCTCGTGTCAAACACAGTGTTTGTGTTCAGTTGGCATCAGATAATTAATCAAATTAGTAAAGTGCTTCTAATTAATGGCCCTTATTTATGTGTTTGTGTTTGGCACGTGGCCGGCTGCAGCACATCATGTTGGGATGGTTCCCTACCTGCTGCTGTGTGTCTGGCTAACAAAGACAAATCCACGTTTATAGGTTTAAGTGGAAACAGAAAGATTTCCAGAGAACAGAGAGACTCTGTCTGTAATGAATCAGCTCTGACTGATATCACCATTATGAGACCTGGGAGGGCGGCTGTCGCAGTGCTGCAGTGCTGCTGCTCAGCTGCACCACCCTCACTGGCTGTTACTCATCACAGGAGAGAGAGACAGGCAGGCAGGCAGGCAGGCAGACAAACAGGCAGGCAGGCAGGAGGAGAGAGAGAGAGACAGACAGGCAGGCAGGCAGGTGAGATCGGACTGCTGCAGCCTGTCAGAGCAGCAGATTGGCAGATTAATGTTTTGACCTTTGCAGCAGTGATTTGCAACATATTTATGATCATTACTTCCTGTCTCCTGCAGCCACGAGAGACAAATCCCGAGCTGCCAAGAGGAAGGACACAAACGACCATCATCCGGACGAGGACCAGAGAATATTTCAATGCCATGAAACCTTTTACATATGGATAATACTGCTCCCTGATTGGCTGTCAGGTGTCTCTTCAAACTGTTTAACCATTGTTACCAACAGCACTGATGCTTCATATGGCCTCAAGCACCCCTGGAACCCTTTTCAAGATCTGTACAAACACCTCAAGGATGTCTGCAACCTCTTCAAAGACCCCTGTGACCTGAATGAAGCTTGCACAATCTCCAAAAGGGCATCTGGAAGCTCCTCAAAGACCTCCACAAGGATCTCAAAAACCCTCTCAGTGACCACTGGAACTTCTTCAAGGCCTCTATTACCTCCTGTAGGACCTTTTAAACCTTTTGAAAGACATCAGAAACCTCCTTAAGGGCACTCTAAACTTCCACTCTTAACAACATCATCGTGGACATCTAAAAGCATCTCAAGGAACCCTGGAATCTTCTCAAATACCTCTACAACCCACTAGAGGACTTAAATACCTCAACCTAAAGAACTTCTTAACCTCCACAAGGCCCTCTGGAATCTCTTAAACGTCCAAGAACCTCTTCAGTAACATAAAAAACCATCTCACATCTCAAGATCTCACATCCCCCACAAGGACCTCTAAAACATCCTCAAGAACCAGTGGAACCTCCTTGAGAGCTAAAGAGCCGCTTCAAGGACTTCTGCCATCAGTCATTTTAACCTCTGCTCTCAGCCAGAGCTCAAGGTTGATCAACCTGCAGGTTACCATGGCAACAGCACAGGTGGTCCAGCCTCAGATGAGAGGTGAAACCAAGATGAACAGCTTTCTTGCTGGCAATTTAATATGAAGTAAAACTAATTTCTGTATCCTGCTTTGATTGAAATCCTCATTATCAGAATAGAAATAAAACAGCATCTTGTTGTTTGCATCAGTTTGTGACTCGTTCAGCTTCCTCTCATTACCATGTGAGCTGTGTCTCCACCATCAATTACAGCTGATTTGTGTTCCAGGCTGGTTCTCCTTTCTGAAACTAAAATCCATCTCAGATCTGCTAATTGCTGCTAGAAATGACATTTTCTGCCTAAACCGAAAGTAATTTTCTGGCTGAAGATTGCAGATTCAAACACAGCAGGGCATTGGCTGGAAATGTGTCATTTTTTTATTTTACTAATGTTCCTATAAAGCACCCGAAACCTGCTCCATCAGACTCTGAAAGCCTCATCATTCCCACACTACATCTACAGGCACACCTGCTGCAAATTATTGGTGTGCAAATTGGCTGTTTATTAAGTCCCGACCCCTTAGTTACTGTTGCTATGTCTGTTAATCAGTTCATTGTAGTACAGCACATGTTATTGACTGTTCGCTAAACCGAACCGAACTGAACAGCGACTGTCCAATCACAACTGAGCAACTGTAACTTCTCACAGCAGGGAGACAGTCATGTGACCCTCGCATTGCAGGTTGTAGTGGCGCTAGCAATATGGCTAGCAGGCTAATCTGCTAGCATGTTTACTACAGACTGACTCAGTCTGTAGTAAAGAGAACTGCATACGTTCAAAGATGGCGTCTCATTCACTCCTTTGAAAATTGATCGTTGGGTTCAGAAGCCAGAGAAAGCCTCTGTGGCTTCCTCATGCTTGTGTTTGCGCCCACAGAGCTCAGGAGAGCCCTGCTGCCAGGAGGGCCCTGGTGTCCTGCGGCCGAGCCAGCTGACTTCCTGTTGGTCCCTGAACACACAAATGGGATCAAATACTTAAAAGTCATGGGTCTTCCAGACTTTCCGAATGTTACTGGAACAAATGGATGAAATTTTGATAATAAAGTTATAAACAAGAGTCCTTTCAGAACGTTTGCTGAAGCTCCTTTTCAAATGATTGTGAATGAGAAGTGCTGGCAGCTCACCGAGCTCCGGTCCAGGGGGGTCAGGCTGTGGATGCTGTTTATCTGTGAGGGCTGCATCATGTTTGAGGACATTGAGCTCCTTTTGAGGCTGAGTGTACGTACTGCAAATCGCTCAGGACAGAGACATCTAATAGATAAATGAATGTGAAAACCAGCAGCTACTTCAGAGGACGTGCTAACAAACTTTGCTGAGGCGCTTCCTGGTGTGAGCGGGCTGCAGAGTCACAGTGTGAGTAACTTGCACAGAGATGTGATTAAACAGAGATGTATGTGTGCGTGAGATGGACAGTCAGTGTAATTCAGTGGCAGAGGCATTAGAAGAGTCCCAGCACTCTTCCTTAATTAGGTCAGTCGCTTTTAATTAGCTCTCAGTCCGCAGAGCAAATTAGACCTCCAACACTTTCTCTCTCTCTCCCATCTTCCATTTCTGCACTCCTTTTTCTATTGTCCTGCAAATCATGTGGTCAGCGAGCCTCACAGTATCTGTTTTAATGTCTCCATTACAGTTTTACTGCCCCAATAAAGGCTTCAAGGTTAGAGGTGATGGCAGGAGCAGAGACCAGACCTCCGTTTCATGGCTTAGTGTCAGACCTTTACGGAGTCCTCAGTGAGAGAACTGGGGTTTAATGGAAGATAAAGATAGTGGAAAGAACAGATGATATTGCTTTCACTCAGACTTTAACTGACATGCTAGAATTTTCCATTTATTGATAACGTACAGAGCCTCCAAACCCCCAAATATGTTGTTATTACGACTGCGACTTTTGGGATGTCATCTGTCAGGGAGCTCTGTATGAAGGCGTTATAATGTTAGCATGCTAATGCTAGTGAAATGCATTTGGACATCCTTACAGAACAGGTTTTGCTGGAAGCTCAGCACTTGTGGAAATATTTAGCAAGCTACTGTGGCTGGAAAGCTAACGCATGATATGCTAGCTGGCTGAGAATATGCTAGTGTTAGTCAGAAAGGCTGCAATGACAGATTTGTTTAATTTTGGCTAATCTGCCATTATTTTCTTGATTATGCAAAAAGTCATTTTGTCAATAAATGTCAAAAACTAGCTAAAAATGATCGAAATTGACGTCTTCACATGGCGTTTATCACACCAACATTGAAAATAGCATAACAAAGAACAAGATGTTTGGTACTTTTGCTTGACAAATTACAGCAAGTTATTGATTATCAAATTAGTTGTTGATGGATTTTCTGTTAATCAACCAATCAATTAAATGAATAATGGTTTCAGATACTTGCCAGCCACCGCAGCTCACTATTATAGCTGGCTTGCTACTCAACAAGCTCTCTTTTTTGGAGCATCTAACAGCCAATTAGCATGTTAGCTAGCTTTGTTAAGACCACAGTTGAACCACTGATGTCTTTGTCACAACTGGCTGCATCATTGGAGCAGTTTTATATGAAAGAGAGTTGTATGTATCTGGATGTGACATAACTTCATATCGCTCGAAGGTTAGCATGGCCAAACCAGTAGTTCCAGCATGTACAGGAACTTTTCTCAAAACCACAAACGTTCATTTTTACATTTCTGTTGGTGTACAGATTAAACAAATACGATACAACATGTTAGTGGGTGAGCCTCAGAGGTGTAGCTGTTTCCCCCTGCTTTCCAGTCTTTGTGCTAAGCTAAGCTAACACATCCTGCCTCCAGCTCTGTACTGAACACACATAAGTGAGATTAATACCCAGTTGGAAAAAGAAAATGTTGAACTGTGCCTTTAGTTTCCAGTGTGATGGTTTCATTAGAGGAGTGAGAGGAGAGGCTTCAGAGTAGATTAGTTTGTGAAGCTCGACTGAACCTGAATCCTTCAACATAATTAAGATTAGTTTCACAGAGACGGCACAAACGGATGCAATTAAAAACCAGTGATGTACAATATTACAGCCAGAATCAAACTGGAGACAAAATTAGAAACTCAAAAAATTAAAGTGACAAAGGAAAATGAATTAGTGTCTTTGGTTCTGTGCTCAGCTGAATCTGCAGTTTCACATGTTCCATTCATAAACGCTGTCGGAGGCTTTAACTGATGATAAGGGAGGATTTCCTCTCCAACTCTCCATCCACTGATGCCCAGCAGTGGAGGAAGTATTCAGATCCTTTACTGTAGTAAAAGTACTAATACTACACTGTAAAAATACTCTGTTACAAGTAAAAGTCCTGCTAACCAGCTGCTGCTGTGGCTTCAGACCTGAGAGCGGCATCAATCTGAACATGTGACTCAGAGAGGAAGACAAGACAAGGAGTTTGCTACATGTTGAATTATTCCTCTAAGTCTTTCATGTCAAGTTATGCTTTACATGACTGAAAATACATGAACCTGGTTTCCTCTCCAGAGGAAGACCAACAGACTGACAGTGAATTGTTTCCAAAAAGAACAAGTGAGTTCCCTCTCAGAGGAGAGCTGTGTTGTTATCTTCTGTGGGTGACCTTTGTGAGCTCATATCAGCTCATCTGACCTCTGAACCTCCTCTGACCACCTGTCTGTGGAAAACAGCAGCGTCGGAAGGTCCAGGACATGTTGGAGAAACGTCTCTGAAACGGACCTTCAGTGTTTCCCGCTGTCCCTCGGGCTTCACACTGACTGTCATCAACAGTCAGAGAGAGGGAAAGAAAGTATAGTGAACGCTACAGGAACCACAAATTCCTGTTCTGCAGCAGTCTCCTGTGGTTGAGCTTCTTCTGCCTCTTGTTTCCGTGGCTACACGAATCACCAGCTGGCCTGGTCCTGACCTCCAACTTTGTTGCTAACTTCCAGTGCAGTCCTGTCTTCAGGATTCCAGAGTGGCTTCCTCTACGCTGCCGACCACCCACTTGCCGTCCTGGGTGGCTCCACATGTCTGCCCACCCTCCAGGCCGTCCGCCTGAAGGTTCCTGCTCGGCTTCTGCATGGCCTCCAGGTCATGCGCCTGGAGTTTCCTACGCTGCCCCTGTCCTTCAGTTCCCAGGTCTTTTGCCCCAAGTTTCCCTCCTCCCTTGTCTTCCTTGTTCCTTTCCTTTGTCCTTTGTCTATTCATTCTGTTTGTATCTCTGATTTTGTCACTGTTGGACCTCGTCCCCTGCGTTTAGTTTCCGTGGTCCTGTTTTGCTCCAGTAGATGTTCCTCGTTCTTTTGTCTCCGGACTTGGAATTACCTGTTGGCTGTCTTCCTGCATTAGCCGCATGTAAGCGCATTTACCGCAAATAAATCAATGATCTACATGAGCCTCCCGGTTTGTCTGCATTCGGGTGCATTTCACTGCTGCCCGAACCATGAAGCGCTCTGTTATTCCCTCCATTCATTATCTGTCTGAAATCACATCATCATCAGTCAGCCAGATTTCATTTAGAAACATGGTGCGATTATGACCATGGAGGACAGAGGAGGTGAATTCCCAGAGAAGAAGAAGCTGTTCTGAGCTCTTATTGGCTCATGCATCAGCCACTTCCTGCCTGCAGCTGCTGAAAGAAACATCATCAGGTCTGTAGCTGCTCCAGTCAACAGACAGACAGACCTCCAACTCATCAAATCAGCCAGAGAAACCAGCCTGAACAGGACGGAGAGCAGCAGTTTCAGTCCTCAGGTGGTAAAATGAGATTAAATCAGGTCTGTTTGTTTGTTGTCTGTATGAGAACTAGATCCATAAATCAGCTGATATCAGTTGATCGCAGGTAAATCAGTGTCAGCTGGTCAGTCTGTCCACCACAGAGCACCGACAGCCTGAATTATACAGCGTTTTATAAGATGATCATGTGTTTTTATGTAAAATCTTAATCTGTAAGGTAAAGTATCTTAAAATATGTGTGTGTGTGTGTGTGTGTGAGATAAACAGCAGAACAAGTCAACAGCAACATAAACAGTGTTGACTGGACGCCAGGTTACTTCCTCTGCTTTATATTTAGTTTCTCAGAGAAAGTGAAGCGGCAGCAGGAATCACTGACTCCTCTGTGACCTCTAACCATCAGACTCATTCATTCTGTCTGCGGTTAAACTTCAGCTGAGAGAACTGAAAGATCATCACTCTCCTCTCCATCATCCCCGAACCAACACCAGCCAGAGAGGAGGAGGAGTGAAACAGAAATCAATACTGTGGCTGCAGGTTTTAATTCATTCCAAAACAACACGCATGAATTCTTCTCCATTTCCAGCTCATATTGCCTTCCTGCTCCCCAGACACCACAACACTGGGGAGGAGGAGGAGGAGCAACACTGAAACTCTCTTCTTTAGTTCTGTGCAGGACCTGACGCTGCACAGCTGCAGCGACGAGGCATTCAGGGACTCAACGATCAGCTGAAGGAGGATGATCAGCTGATTGATCCTCTCCGTCACACTTCCATATTTCATCAGCAGGAAATCGCCGGTTTACAGTCGGACTCTCTGTCCAACACAGAGGCCAAGGCCTTATATGGCAGTAACCTTCCCACAGTCCTCCTCTGTCTCAGGGTGTCCTGGCAGAGTCAGCTTCAGACAGATGATTGACAGCTCTCACTTGCCGAACATCACAGAGGGATTTCACCATCTACAGCCCAAAATATCATTAAAAGACTCAGAGAATCTGGAGAAACCTCTGCGTGTAAGGGGCGAGGCCAAAACCCAATAGTGAATGTCCCGTGACCTTCGACCCCTCAGAGCAGCATTAACATGCGACATGGCTCTGAGATGCATGTTACCATGTGGGCTCAGGAACTCTTTTGTCAGTAAACACAGTTCGTCATCTACAAGTTCAGACGCTGCCGTGCAAAGTGAAATCCATTTATCAGCAACATCCAGAAACGTCTTGTCTGGGCTCATCTGAGGTGGACTGACGCAAAGTGTTCTGTGTTCTGACGAGTCCACATGTCAAATGGTTTGGAAATCATGGATGTCGTGTCCTCTGGGCTGAAGAGGAAAAGGACCATCCAGATTGTTACCAGTGCAGCTGAATGTCTGCTGCATCCTTTTCCTTTAGTTCGGACAGCTGTGGTCAACTGCATGGCCAAAAGTCTTACATTGAAAATATCATTTTAAATTAAGGTACTACAACTTACACAGCTGTCACCGCTGAGAATACGTTTCCAGCGTGTTGATGAATTTAAAGATTAATGGAACGCAGAGAACAAACTCCACAGCCACTTTTCTTTAAGATGGTTTGATGCTTTTATTCCCAGACCTGTTTGCTCTTCTTCTCTCCCTCAGCTCATCCTCCTCCTTTATTTTGAATTACAGACTGACATCAGGCTTCAGAGAACCTGCTGAGAAACTGGACCAAGATGCTGAACCCAGACCGCCTTCTCTCCATGTGGACCAATCAGGAGCTCACAATTGACTGTTTCAGGTCAGGACCTGGTTCTGGTCATTACACAAGTCGCAATAAAAACTCAAGTGGAGGGGAACAGGTCAGGGGCATCAAGTCAGTACAGGTGCAATGACCTGAGACTTTCACTCTTATGGAATACACCTAAATAAATATAATGAAGCTGTTGTGTTGAAGATCTTTAACTTCTGTCAGTTAAAAGCAAAACTTCCATTCATCTTTGAGAAAACCCAGTTAATAAACTAGTCCAGAGTGTGAACACATTCAGTTTAAACCAAACTCAGTCATCAATCTCAGTCACTCAAGTCAAAGGTCACATTCTCTCAGGTCTCACTCTCCAGACTAAAAACTGGTTTGAGTTTTGTGCTTTCTGACATTTCACTGTTTGCTTCAGTGATTCCCAGTGTTTACTCCAGCAGCTCTGTTGCGTTCTCCTCGCTTCACTTCAGATCTTTATTGTCCCACAAGAGGAAATTCACTTTGCAGCATGAAAACACAAAAACAGGAAACATGAACACATAAAAACACAGTGAGACACCAGCTGCTGTTTTCAGCAAGTCCAGATTAAAATCCCAGCTGGGAACTTGCTGGTCTTGACTTCGTGTTGACCTTTAAACTGCCGCGGTCCGAGGCCTTATGGGAAATGGTGTTCATTACAAAAATATGACATAAAGGACATTAAATGAAAGATCTGATGAAGGAATTGTCCTCATCATTGTCCAAACATGAAACCGTCTTGTTGAACCTGCAGACCTTGAACTCGTCTTTTGTCTGCAAAAAGAGAAAATTAATCTGGACCAGAAGAGACCTGAACAACAACCCGGACTCTTCTCTGATGGATCATTCACAGCTCAGCCGAGTGCTGCTTCCTGATGCCAACACAGGCTGGACTGTGTCCGTCTCTAAACCTCCAGAAAGTGTCTTCAAACAGACAGAATAACTCGTCCTGCAGTGAATCCTCAGGTTGCTCCTCACGTTGTGGAGATGTCCCTGAACTCATCACAATGACTTGTATCTTCCTGAAGCTTCCTGTTCTTCCTCACTCTGTTCGGCCTGCTGAATCTGATCTGAAACTCTCTACGTTTAATCTTTAAATCTGATCAGCGGTCCGTCTGGCAGGATGATGTGTCATCATGTGACTCAGTAAACTGCAGTGGTTTTAGATGCCTGCTGTCGGTTCTGATATGAGACGCATGAACATCAACCAAGACGACTTCTTTCTAAATAATACGAATTCTTCTTGTGTAAATCCACACAGACCTTTAACATCTTTATTCTTGTTGTGTTTTATTTCACGCTAATAAATGAGTGTTTTCATTTTATATACATTGAGTTTTTATTCTTTTAAAAGAATTAGGACCTTTTTCTCCTATAATTATGACTTTGTTCTATAAATACTACAACTTTCCTTTTGAATTGTAAAAACTTTATTCTGATGACATCATTTTTCTTCTACATTTCTTGTCAGTTTAACTTCTTGTAATATCTGTAATATAAGGACGACTTGCGTCTCACATTTTGACTTTGGATCATTAAATTACACCTTTTCTTCTGGAAACTGTAGATTTGTTTTCAGAACATTTGAATGTTTTCGCAGAATAACTGATGATTCTGTCAGTTCTGAAGCTGCATAAAGACGTTGCATGAGCAGCGCTGCAGACCTTCACTCACTCGTATGTGTTGGTCTTCTTTTCAGCTTCGCTGAACAGTTTTCAGAGCAGTGACAGAGGGCGAGCGAGGCACACACACACAGGGAGAGAGAGAAGTATGTATGTTACCTTCTCAGCTTTATGGAAACGTGAGTCTTTCCCACTCAGCACTGCAGACTGGTAGCTGCTCTGAAGCTTCATGTAAAGAAACATCTTCTGTTGTTCAGGCCAGCAGGAAACAAACGCTGCTCGCCTGTTATTTTCCACCTCGTCTTCAGCAGGAATATATTCTGTGTGAGCAGAGAACAATCAGTGAACTCATAAGGAGGAAATCAGTCGCAGCAGCAGACTGAGAGAAACTGCAGCGGCTGCAGATTTCACACAGCTGCTAAATAATCTGACAAGTGGAGCTCTGAGGGAGGAGAGCATCTACGTGAAAACTGTAACCTTAAAGTACTAACACCACTGTGTACAAATACTCCGTTACAAGTAAAACCCCTGCATTCAAAATGTACAAATGTATTAGCATCAAAATATACTTAGAGTACCATCTAATAACATCATCATTCATTGGTTGATTATGTTTTGTTTTATTGACCTGAATCTGTAGAGTAAAGATATTAAATAAATGTAGTTCAGTTAAAAGTACAATATTTCCCTCTGAGATGTACTGCAGTAGAAGTATGAAGTAACCTACAAGTACCTGAAAATTGTATTTAGTTACTTTCCACCACTGTGTGTATCTGTGCAGGACCTGATGTTTCTATCATCTGTGACGCCGGTCATTGTTCTTCTCTCTGTCGCTCTTGCTCTTGCTCTTGCTCTTGCTCTTGCTCTTGCTCTTGCTCTTGCTCTTGCTCTTGCTCTTGCTCTTGCTCTTGCTCTTGCTCTTGCTCTTGCTCTTGCTCTTGCTCTTGCTCT
>JAVQJF010090909.1:0-103607 GCA_036023855.1 Gadopsis marmoratus
AGAGAGAGAGAGAGAGAGAGGCAGATAGAGAAAGGGTACTTTAGGAAACCCCCCCTGTTTGCTGTTCAAGCTAATGAACAGAAAATAAATCCCCCCTTGGATTGCCGAGGAGAGCAGGACAAAGAGAAGCTGAAGCTGATGCTGATCATTTGCTTTCAACAGCCTGATAGGATAAAATGCTGTATTTATGTTGTGTATGGCCGAATGTTGCATGGTGTGTGTGTGTGTGTGCGCTTGACTGTTTCATTGTCAGCCTCCCAGTTCCCTTTGACATGTACAGTATATGTGTGTGCATGGTTTAGTCTAAGCCCCTTATACTTATTACCTGCTGTCAGCCCCGTATTTTTGCTGTGATCAGTCACACAGCCGTATTGAGTGACGCGGCTGCAGACGCGCATGTCCCGGTCACAGCCTGATCCCATTAGGCCCCATTTCCTCTCAATCACGCAGGAGCCTCTCTGATTGGCGACTGTGATTGATGTCGAATGTGTGTTTGGGCTGGCCGGCACATGGGGCCGTGGAGAGGTCACAGGATTGCATTTGCCGACGATGAATCAGTCAGATCACACTGATAAATTAAGGAAACTTCATTGAGCTTGTGTTATTCTTTGTCTGAATTATACTGAGGTGGAGGGAGTCTTTATTAATGGTTTTAATATGTAGCTTTCATATTTCAGTTTCTGTGAAAAAATTACAGTTGACTGAGGAGCCTTTAATTCCTTCGCACCTTTCTTTGAGAACTTTAGATCTTGACCTTGCACATGCCCTCCCTTGCACGTCATAATTCTGAGTAATTCACAGTTAAACACAGGCCGAAATTATATTGACACATGTTTCTATCATTTTGTCCACTTCATTTAAATCAATGAGGGTATGCTGTATACAGATGCACCTCTTTGTCTAATGCAAGACAGTTCAACAGCAACACAAACTGCATCTCCAACACAATCGCACACCACAGGACAAACGGTTTCAGCATAAACTGAACATTAATAGCGGACCTGAAGGATTTATTGCAGGACTGCATTCATTTTAGCAAAGTGTACCTGACAAACTGACAACTGAGTGTAGTTTTACACTGAGAATGAAACCAGCTAATCACCATGCAGACTCCTAATTAAAACCAAAGGGTTTTTAGACAGCATTAAGCTGCTTTATAATGCTATATCTTGTATCATGATTTGTCATATAAATCCTTTCCAACTTTCTTGAGTCCTGCAGTAAAATTTGTCTTTTTTTTTCTTCTTCTCATCTGTCTAGGACAAGATGCTGCGAGTGTTTGACCCCAGAGCCCAGCTGACACCTGTTCAGGTAAGTCCCATAATAAAGCCCTTACAACACTGCCAGAACACCTGGCAACTGACTCTTAGAAAACAGGGACATCAAATGCAGCTATCTAGCATAGAAAACCTGTTATTAAGTACACACAGAACATCACGTAGCCATAATTAAGACAAACAATGGGAAGTTATGGGTTAAAATACGTTGGGTGTCCGGGGGAGTGTTGTGAGAGGCCGGTCAGTGTAGAGCAAATATCCTTGCACTTTTCAGTGGTGGCCCTCCCAGAGTGTTTTTCATTACCGAGATGCTCGGCCTGCCTCAGGCCGCGGACTCTCTCATTTGTAAATATGAGGAATCCTTGAAAAACACTATGTGCCACAGCAGTTTAAACAGTAGACCACAGAAATACCTGAAAGGCACATAACCCTGCATGGAAATCAGATGGACGATGTGTGCACAGTATTTGTGTGCGTGCGTGCTCCCCCATGTGTTGTTCAGCATGTGTTATAAAACCTTGACACCTTGGTGAAAGGCGTACTGTTTTCGAGGTATGTGATGTCATTGACTCTGACAGGGAGGGAGACAGCAAGGGGAAAAAGGGTTGTGGGTGTCTGTGGATTATTTTCTTTGTGGCACGCTTAGAACTGTATGCCTTCACAATACAGCGCATGTGTGTGTTTGTGTTTGATTAAGCAACATGAACGGAGTCGGCTGGCTCCTCTCCAGTGTTTCAACCTGGATGTTTACATCAGGTGTGTCAGTGTTGAAGTCATTTTTTAACACTCTACAGCCTGTTTTAATTTTCTCCATTGCAAGCGGCCTCTTTGTGTCTCTCTCCCAGCAGACGTGCAATGCGGACGTTGAGCACAGCTCTTCAGCAGCGCCCCAGATTACCCGAATGCTATTCCAAGTCCTCGGTCACTCCGCATACTCTGTTTAACAAATTGAAGTAATTCAAATAACATTGCACTGAAGTTGGATGCAAATCACTTTGTGCAGCCAAAGTGTCTCATTAGCTTAGATTGAATCGGTGTTGTGTAGAGTCTGTCTGTCTGAAGCAGCGTCTCCAGTAAGAGCCCAGTGGTTACTTACTGGTGGTGGGGATGTGCTGCTGGGACATTCCAGTCAAGTCTATGGCATTTCTGACTTCATTAGGTAGTTGACAGCGGTGAGCAACAGGCCATATGGGGGGGAGAGAGAGAGAGACAGGAAAAACATGTTACCAAGGTCTTAAGGCAGATTTGAACCCAGGAATATATTTGAAGTATTTATTTATTTTTTAGACCAACTCCTCGACCGCCTGTACTGCACTGAAGTACGATATGAAGATACTTGTATTTCAGTTCTATGCTACTTTATACTTCCACTTCACTACATTTCAGAGGCAAATATTGTACTTCTTACTAAACTACATTTATTTGGCGGCTATAGTAACTTTGCGGACTCAGGTTTTACATAGAAAACATGTGAATAACATATGCATTGCATTGTTATAGATTAAGCTACCAAACAGTATATAAAGTAGTTATTATTATCTTTACTTCTACAGTTGTATTGCTGCTTTTACTTAAGTAAATGATCTGAATGTTGGTAAACTGGTACCGGGCCGTGGTATTTTGTCTGCTGCATTTTTCAGTAACAATATTGTGACATAAGTCAGTACAAGAAGTCGCCACGTTTCAGCATTCAGCAGTACATGAAATCTATGTGCGGCCACTACCTGTAACCACAATGAAAGGGCTCGCCAAATAAAGTTGTTTGTTTAGTTTTTATGCTGGCCCACTCTCTTTTTGTACAGTCTTTTCTTTCTGTCTTTCTCGCTCTCATCACAGACACAGAGAGAACATTCAGCCAAGCCTACTAGTCTCTGTGTTCTCTCTTTCTTATTAATCCTCACTGCCATGGTGGAGAGTAGGACCAGGGAGTGAAGAAGCCTGAGTCAGCATGCTGTCCTCTTCACATTGCTTCAACACCTCAAACCAAAGAAGAGTTAGGGCGCCAGATCTTTTTGGTTTTTCCTTCACTTGCTTTCTTCTTCTCTCTGCCTATCTCTCTAAAACACCCTGCAAATAGGCCCTGCTTTAGGATGCTTTGGGGTTTTCTGAGAGCAGAGCAGGCACAGCCTCATCCTGACAGCTTTCAGATGTGTGACTCTCTCTCTTCCTAGAGAATGTGCTACTCCCATTAACACCCCTTCTGCTGAAGGCGGGTCTGAAGGGTGCATGCGATGAATCCTAAACACACGGGAAACATGATGAGGCCAGTAATTTGGATGCGTAGAAGAAGTGCGAAGCTCTAATTTCTGCACAGACCCGCAAAGCAATGTTGAACACAATGAAACACAATGGCAGGGGAAAGGCCAATCTGGCCACACAGTAAACAGAGAGGGGCAGAGAAGTGTCCAAGCTATTTGAATCTGTAACCTCACTGGGAGGTCTGTTTGGCTTCTTACATGAGAGCCAGTGCTCATCAAGAGAAGCCACAACTCTTCCCTGAAAAGATTTCTGGGGACGGACATCTCACGAATGCTGAGGAACATTACAGGGAAGCGTGATTTTTATTTATTTATTTATTTTTAAAGGTGGCAAGGGTTTATATTCCCCTGTAATATACAAACAAAGTGCGCTGTGTGCATCTGAAGCAACCAGACCAGAGACAAAAGGCACTGAATTAGTATCACGTGCTTTTGCATATCATATGTGCTATTTATTGATGGCCATTACCGTCTATCCCACAGTTCCGCAGAGTTTGTCAGGACAAAGACACAGCTCACCTCTATCAGTTATACTACTGATATGTCCCAGTCCAGCGGCCGGATCCTTTGAAGTCAGGATGTCTGTACTGACAGAGCCTGTACCATTTTGAAGCCCCTTCCAAATTCAACAAAGACAGCAGCCTCAAATATTGGAGGACACAACCAGTGTACCATTTGCAGCCCTCATCCATTGTATCCCAAAATCCATGGTATGCCAATCAGTAGTTTGATTGTTTTGGCAATGTTTGGCAACCAATATAGTCTGGAAATGTCATGTAACCACATCCTGATTATTTCGTATTTTCATTGAAGTGGTCATCCATTGCCTTTTACTTTAACTAGGACACGTGACCGTTTGATCAAAACCAGATGAATGAAAATTGGTACACTCTTTGCCAGTTCTTCATCATTTGTAGAAGTAAAGGATCAACATTTGCACTGTAAATTCAGGCATGACATTTGTCCCACTCTACCACTGGTGTTTACACTTTGTTGACTGTTTTAGAACAACTGCCTGCTGATAAACAAGCTGAGGTGCTATGCCTGAATGCACCATTCTTTTTTTCTTTTTATCTGTGAGACTAATCTGTATCAGATTAGGAGGTGTACCTACATGTCCCCCCATCCTTCCTTTCAGCCCCTGAGCTGGGACACACTGGGTCCTGGCAGCGTAGTCGTAGTTGGGCTGGCTCATCCCTGTGGCCAGCACTGAACTGGGTTCTCCCCTAGCCAGGTGGGGTAAAAATAGGCCCTAATTGCAGCCCTGCCCTTGCTGTATTTATGGGAAATAAGACTGTGCAGGGTAATTAAGGTCTTGGACAGGAGGAGCAGTGTATATACTGCATCTGTAATCAGTGCAAGTGTGTATGCATGTGCACAAGCATGCAGACGGTTGTATTTAGGTAGCTGGCACACACGGGGGGGAGAGCGTGTCCGTACATGTGGCATCCTTTCTCTCCCTGTCCCACCACCGAAGAGAAGATTGAATTTGAATTCTGTTTTGTTGCCTGTTTTTCTGTTCCGCTTGACTTTCTCTTTTTTCATTATCCGCCGGTCTGACCATTAAAAGGGCCCTTCAACAATCATTTGCGCTAACGTGTCTTGTATTTCTTCCATCTCTTGTCCTAAGTGTTAAATCAACCACCAGCTGATGGCGTCTGAAGGACACGGGCCACTTCTGTTACTTTAAAAGAAACTGTAGTGGTGTTATTAAGTTGTCTTATTAGTGTGACAAAGCTTTTCAAGTATTTAAAATGGACCCAAATCAATTAAAACCTAAGTCACACACACAGTGTAAGGATAGCAAAGTTGTGAGTCATCATGCACCAAAGATAAACATGTAGCATTAAAGCTGTTTCTTACTCTCTTGGCTATTCTGGGTTCTACCCACAACATCCCTATTCTGGCCTCTTGTTTTTCAGATGAGTTTCTTTCACATCTCTATGTAGTTAGGCCTCCGCCCTGCTTTCTTGCACCCAGCTACACGACTCCTCAGACCAAGCACACAGTGAGAACAGGCATGTTTGCTGACCTGATCCTCATGGGACGAGGTGCGTTGCGGATGTAAGGACACGTGCCTTAGCTCTCTCCTGTCTCATTGTATCATTTGATCTATCCCCAATGTCTGTGTATTTGCTGAGCATGTTATTCTGTATGCAAGTGTGTGGCTCTGTGTGTGTGTGTGTGTGTGTACCATGTGTTCTTCAAATTACAGTGCTGAAAATACCCCTCATAGTTTTGGGCCAGTGCTGGCCGTAGAGCTGTCGATCTGTGGTATCTGGAAGAGGAGGGAGACAGGAAAAGGGAATAGTTTGCTGGACTTGGGGGCCAGATAGTTCTTTTTCAGCTCAAGCTTCTGCTGCTTTGGGTGAAATTAGAGAGGACCGCGAGCTGGAATGGGTTTGGACTTGAGGAGGGAACGCTGGGCAGGGCCAAGGAAAAGCACAGCGGTTCCACTGCTATAGGTGGCTGGCTCATACCATGTCTTATATCCTGCCATAAATTTCATAGAACTCCCTGGTAGGTGTGTGTGTGGTGTCTCCATACTTAGGTCGCTCATTACAGACATAATAAACTACATTTTGTTGCGTCTGTGTTATCTATATTCTTTTAATTCTTATAATTAGGAAAATTTGTGTGTTTGGGCGGTGGGCGGTGGGTGCACATGTGTGTCCATGCTCAGATTTCTCATTATAGGCGGAATAAACTACCGGCGGGCACAGTGAGCTTTGTGTGTGTGGACTCTGGCAGGCAGCACAATGAAGCTCTTTGACGGTTGCAGAAGAGTTTAGTTTGTATCACAGATGTGGACCCAGAGGGAGAGCCATGAAGGAGAAACATTCAGAGAGACGACGTGAAATGGAAGAACTTACTTTTGGTGTTTGTGCCTCTATATTCTGTTGTTTTGATGCTGTTTATCCTCTTCCTGTTTTCACTTGTTTGTCTCTGTGTACAAAAAAATGGGGGGATAAGCTGAACTGAACCGCCTGTGGTATGTTTTCTTCTTCTTGGGCAGGTGTCACTGTCCCATTGATTTCAGCTGTGATATCTGTATTTTTACTTTAAATTCCTTAATGTAAGTTGAGGTGTTTATTTATAAGTAGTCAAGTGAAGTTTGTTGCTCAAAATGCTAAAATACCAACTTTTATTTTTATTGCTCAACTGTTAAATATTCTGCCTCAGACATCAAAACCGCTGTATTAAATAGCCACATTTAAGGAATCTCTGATACAAATGTCGGTTTATGTTAAGGAAATATCAGACGATATATTGTTATTGCTATTTTTAAATTGTTATCTGCCTCAAAATGCCAATATGGGCTGGGCTCTAGTCTACCAGGTTCTGTTGTTGTATCAATCTGTCTCATTAATTGAGTCGTTGATGCAGAGAAAATTATTCTACAAAACGTTTGATAATTAAATCATTGTTTATTGTAAGTCATTCATTTAGCTGAACCACTGTGAGGATTTGCTGCTTGTAAACAGAATATGTTTTGTGTTTTTGACTGTTGGTCGATCAAGATAATCGACTGTAATACGTCACTTTGGGCTCTTATGGGTAATAGACTAATTGATTAATTATTTAATTGCAATAGTGATACGCAGATTAAATGAAAACAATAATCAATTGCAGGCCTGCAAGCATGATGCACCGAAGCAGTCTCTTAGGTTCGAGCCACAGGTTGAGGAGGACAAGCTCAAAGACACATTTATCCTTTCGGGCTCAAAAGAATATTGTATAAAATCTTCCGATCTGATGTCGATACACATGTGGCATTCCATTCTCACTCCTAAGAATCATTCCCGCAGAATACCAGCACCACAGGGATACCGAGTCAACACTGTGAAATGTGAAATATAATGTCTATTCAGAATGTGCGCTCATTCCAAAAATATGTCGCAGACTTACTCAACATTGAGCTCCAAATTCCAGCTACGCAAGCTGCATAATTTGACCTAAAACGGAGCCAAAAATGCTGCTTGTTGGCTGGAATGTGACAATTTGTGATCGCATGTGTTTTAATGGCCAATCTTACACTCTGCGTGTGTAGTGTGGCTGTTAAACACTGAGTTTTACTGATATGTTCAACGTCAATTCCTCTTTCCAAATGTAAACATGACACAGCAGAACTATTCATCTGCGCAGCAAGCAACATAACACTCATGACATTTTCACCTCCCTAGTGAACGTCTGATGGCATAAAGCACAGAATTTAAACTAGCAGGGCAAGATAACATCTAAACAAATGTAACAAATTTTTGACAGTGGTGACCAAGAGGCACATTTTAATTTTCTTCCTAGCAACACCATGGCGCACTCACATGCTTGGAGAAATCTCAGGACTTGAAATAATAAAAGGAAAAGACACCTGGCAGGAAATACGTCTTTAATTGTGCAAAGGTCAAGCTGCCAATTAGTAGGTTGATCCCCATCTAACTGATGTAATCCCTTCGACCTTTGACCTCCTCATGGCTGATAATAATGTACCTTTATGCCACCTCTTATTAGTCAGAGCTTGACTTGACATTTCAACCTTATTTATGCTGCATCCAAATGCATTTAGTTGCGTGTTAAAACACCTCAGATGAGTTCATTTCTGCAGGTCTGTTTCGTCTTTAACATAAGTGCACGTGTCTTTTTCTGTCCCTCACCGCTTTTGCCTCCGTCCTGTGGTTTGTCTCTTTCTACACACTCACCCTCTTTCCCAATCGCCCCCCATGCATGGTGCCTTGTGCCTGTACCGTTCTCCATCGATCCCTGCTGAGATCAGGACCTTGTGATAGCCAGTGGTTAACTCAGCCCAGATGTTGTGCTCCCCTCTTTTCTTCTGTCTTTCTTCTCCTCTCCCTCCATCGCTCACCTCCCTGTGTTACTGTGTTAGTTATAGTTTGAGAGAAATAGGCTGAGCTGAAAGGAGTCTTTCCTTAAGAGGGTTCAGGATTTCTGCTGTCTCGGACAGCTCGGCAAAGCTGTGGCATAAAATCTGGATATTCCATTGCCGCACTGAATGGAGTCTGTCTCAATTAACTTAACTCCTCTATGTGCTTATTTTCATTGTAAATGAAGAAATAATCTTGCCTTGGGTTTGGTTTGATGTCATTTTGGAATTACGTTTTGTGTGTCTCGGTATAAACAGAAGGATGAGTTAATGAACGTTGGTCAGCCTGTTTGCTGGAAAAAGGAGCTGATGGGGTCAAGAAGTGCAGGGTCGAAAGAGACGGGCATTTGGAGGAAGAGATTTAGCAAATTAACAAAGTTTGTCTTTGTGTGTGTGCTCTCTCTGGGTAGTGCTGAATTATTTTTTTTTGGGAGGAAAGGGGTAAGAGTGGGTGCCAGCTGGCAGAGATGGAGCTCTTTGCTCACATGCGTGTGTTGTTTGTGAGCGGAGGCCTCATTAGTGTGCTGGCTGCTCTGCGACTCCTAGTTTCCAGCTAATTAAGGCCATACACACACATGTGGATGACACCTGGAGCCAGAAAAATGGATGACGATCAGCTCTTTCTCCCGCTGCATCCTGAGAGCGAAGATTCGTTGTCATGGGAATTAGTGTCTTCTTCAGAAGTCAGTCACACTTTGTCTGAATCTTACTGCATTTTCTCAGATTTGAATGACAAGAAGCTGGAAGGTTAATCTGAGAGGATTGTTACTTGGTAAATGAGAGCAGTTCACATGGCAATAACTTGTTTTGGGATCTTGTTGGGACGTTTCTGTCGTTTATTTTTTCTGAATGGGAGCTCTGGGCTTCTTGATTTTAATATAAGAAATGAATCACAACATTGACATCAGCGTTTCCCAATTGGCACGGTCGCCATGTAGCTTCACCTCAGTTTGACCTCTTTATTTCTACTTTGCTTTTCAGGAACTGCATTTTGGCTTCAATCACCATCTTCATTGCTTTGCTTATATTATCCATTTTATTTTAAACGGCAAAGAGCAGGAGCAGAGAGAATGAGTTTTCACAGCCAGAACAGCAGAATGAGGTGTGAATTGGCTTGTTGTTGCAAATGATCAATTACTGTGGGTTACTTGTTAAGTGTGTGTGTGTGTTAAGGTTTTGGGGCATGCGTGTAGCTGAAGGCAGTAGGCACTGTGAATGGATGTTTGTCCTAGGTGTTCGGATTGGGTGGCATCGTGTGCATCTAAACGCTGTTGGTCATTGGGTTGAGTTAAAGACATAGAAGACTTGATGCAGTGTGCACGTACAGACATGCGCACTCATAAATATGTGTGTATAAGAAGAAGAAGAAGGATAGAGACTTTTACTTTGAATCAGACTGAGCAACATTGCAGACGTTGACCTGTTAGACTGTCTGATGAGATCTACATGTACAGGAGGCCAAAGGACAGCGAGAACAAGACCCCGAGACCAACCTCAGAGAGCCCCGAGGGAAACTAAGTGCATCCTAGGCTCCGTTCGTGGCTACGCTAGCTGACCTTAGTTTGATCAAATGCTGATGCTATTTCAATTATTGTGTCCTGCTCAGTCAGTCCACTTCAAAACCGGTGTTTTCACCATATGCTAGCTCAATCATACTGGTGTTTAGCTAAGGGGTCAGACAGTGGTGCTGCGTATGAGAGGTGAGAGTTTTAAGACAGACAGTTAATTCATGCTGCTTTTCTCACAGCTAACTGAGAAGAGTAACCAGCTCTAGGGATCAGTTGTAAGTTGCCTACTTGCGGAGTCTTCTGTTTTTGTTTTTTAAGATACAAAACTGCATTGCAAATAAGGGTGGGCAATATAACCTAAGATTTATATCACTTTTTTTTCTTTTTTTTTTACGGTGACGATATGATATCACGGTATTACAAAATTAAAAGGGGATACTCCACTCAAAACATGATTCTACCTTTTGTCGCTCTATTGGCAATGTAAGGGAACACATCTTAAAGAAAAAATGAGCCTGCCCCATAATGTAGGTTAACTACCAGCTGTTATGTGATTAATTCTCAGACTGAGACAAGGGGTAGGATAAGGCATCTCAACAGCATTTCTTTGGCACAAAACGTATATTATTGCTGATACTTTGCCTAATTTAGAATTGGATAAAATTACTGGTGTTGACTGTTCCGGTCCAGTAGGCTAAATTATATGATATATGTCTAATTAATTGGAATGTTTATTAGACTTAATTCCTGCACCATGCAGTGTTCAGAAAGCCTGCTGGTTTGACCATTGTAACATACCAAGTTAGTGGTGTGTAGCCTGTGTCCAAAACATGCTAGCCTGGTCCATTTGTTGATCTGTAATGTGTTTGAGCTTACTGTCCGTTGTCATGCACACCAGACGAGCTTCCTCCAAGCCCCAGGCAGACAGTGCAGCAGCAGTGAACAAAGCCTGGAGTCGCAGCTGTGTTGCTGCGCAGATGGTGAAACAGGTTGCTGGTATTGCCACCTTTTGGCTGTCACAACACGGCAAATCTTGCGTATTATTGATGTTTGCATCTGACCAAAATGAAATACATTTATTTAATTTCTCATTCAGTCATGATCAGTGCTAACCTACAGATTTGTAATTCAACCTTGTGTTATGAACCTTGAAGTAAATGCGATGTGTGTGCTTAAAGCAAAGGGGAATGTCTGGAACTGGCGGGGTGCAGTGGTGTCACCATGTTTGCGGTTATCCAGAGGATCCAGTCTCTCGACATAGTGGTGAAAGCTGCAGAATACGAAGATTAAAAGGTCCGATTTAGACAGCCCCATGAAAATATCTCCCCGTGTATTGTCTCCCAGGGGTTGTTTTAGAAGAATGCACTGCATTATGAATTGTTATGAACCACAGGTTATGAGAATGGGAACACAGGTGCTCATACCTGTATTGGTGCTGCATGTTTTTCTTTTCGAAAGCCATAGACAATGAGCAGTACTCATAATGAGCTCAATAGGGGGAAAGAGGGCCCCCTATGCTCCCTGTTTCTGTGAGCATAGGGGCCCTGAAATCTGGCTCACGTGTGTCTTATAAATGCCACATCCTTTTCCAACTAAGTCCAACTTAGGTCATCATTTACTAATTGAGCTTCTTAAGACAACAGGTTCTGCTACAAGTTGTGGTTTCATGCAAGAGCCAAATAGAAGTTCTCCCTGAGTGAAGAGCTGTTGAGTGTCGGGGGGTGGCAGCGTTGGAGGGCCCGGAGCAGTTGGCATAGTGACGATGAGGTACTTCTGTTACTGTCTCACATAGAGTATACCAGGGGTCAACACTTGGACTGTGGGCATTGAAATGGTACCCAGTGTTTTAAAAGATATAAGCGTCTGCATTGGCTAACATGTTACACGCTTGATCACATGGCACACTTACGTCCCTTTAGGCCAACACCTGCTGCTCTAATTCTAATCACATTAAACTTGTTTTTCTTCTATTCGTTGAAGAATTCTGCTTTGATATGAATGATCGCAGAAGTCCTTGAAGTTGATGCAGGAAAGTTCCAATATCACACTTTGATTACAGCAAACAAATAGTAGATTGAGAAAAGGTTTGTAAAACAAAGGAATAGCCTCCAGTATTTACACAAGGATTCCATGGTTCTACACAAGTTATATGAACATGACATGCCTTGCACACATGGGCCTCCCGAGTCAGTCCCACTCTGCACAATTGATGCTTCTATTCAAATGCGTGGGGGTACTTTGAAGATGTGAAGCCTCTATGATGTGGTTTCAGGGAGGGAGTAAAGCCAGCCGACTGTATCCATGGCAGCTATGAAAGAGCTGTAAATGACAACATGCTCTGGAGGGCTGGGTCAGGCTACAGGGACTGAGGGGCTTCATGGTGTGGGCATTATTGGCTGTGTGTTGTGTGCTCCTGCTCTGTTAAGACACCCACTCTTCATAAGAAACCCTCCCAAAGAATCATCTCTTTGTTTTTACAGAGCAGGTCTGGCGTGCAGATTCTCATCAGCCCCGGGTGTCTGAGTTCTTGCTGTCATCAGCAGCATCATTCCTTCCTCTGTCATTAGTGCCCCGTACGGCCCCACGGACCTCTGTTTGGATTTAAAGGACCACGCCACTAAGTGCGGCTCCAGATTATTCATTGCTTGAACCTAAACCACCAGTGCTTCTTTTGGACTGAAATGCAGATTTGGGCAAATCAATGGTCCCGTTAATCAAGTTTGTTCCAGGAACCGATTACCTCTGTATGGTGCTCTGATCCAAGACCGGCCTCTGCGACCTCGGGCAGTTTCCCCAGAGGGAGGCCCCTGCCATTTGGCATAGTGCAGTTGGTGCCAGTCCCCCCACAGTGTGGTGTGATTGGGTCCAATATGTTGTCCCCCCCCGAGGCCCCAGTGACCACAGCCCGAGCTGGCACGGTTGGCTGGCTGGATCTCTGACTGTGGCCACACAGCCCAATTAGCACCGTGGCTCAGTAATCACAGCTTTTCTACTACTTCAGTGTTTCATTTCACTTAGAAGGGCAGTTAAACTGATTTGTTCGCCTTGCCTGGACCAAAAATCACAATGCATGTGTGCCTTACTGCACCCAAAATGCAGTTTGTATGATTTGTGACTCTAGTAATAATATTAAGCAACACCATGCAATTACGGGATTATTTACTTCCCATAGTTCCATTTCTACACCACTAGTTTAGCTGGACCATTTTTCTGGATGCTTTGAGTCTGAAAATAAATCTACCAATATGCTTGGACAGATGGCCCCTTCCTGTCATCCAAAATAAGCAAAATAAAAAACAAGTGAATCCTGGCTAGATCTGTTGAGCGAGTTATTGTGAGTGGATAGAAAGCAACCTGCACTTGCTCAGGCTGGATAATGGTTTTTACACCTGCCCCTCAGATTCCTCAACAAATGCACATGCTGGATAAGATTACTTCTTCATCCTTGAATAACCTTTTTTTATTTTTTTATTTTTTTGGCCGTGCTTGTGTCCAGTCATCTCCATGGCTCATTGTAACCTGACGCATCTCCTGTTTTACATCATTTTAGCCCTTTGTGCTTACATGGAAAGTGTGTGAGTTTAAATGTTGATGATGGAACAGAGACTGCAGCAAACACATGACTGCAGCAGCAGTGGATGTATGGTAGCATAGTGCCAGCTCTTGAAAGTTTACGCTAGTGAGAAAGCGGGGCCTCCTGTTCTGCGGCTACCAAAGCGCTTGTACATACAACCTCCATTTTTCCTGCCTGTGTTTTTAGCCACTCATGGACAAACCACATATCTTCCTCGATGCAGCCCCGAATCATCTTTCTAACCTATGCTATAGCTCTCTTCATCTCTCATTCACTGCACCTTTCTCTTTTTCTTCCCGACACTTCCACACACTTCCATTCTCTTTCTTTTCACTTCTGTCATCCACTATCCAAGAGGAAACTGATCTCCTGTTAAACCCCCTTTTTCCATCCACCTCTTTTCCCCTCTTGATTAATTTTTCCACGGGGTAGAATGATTCCTCGGGCCAGTATTTTTTTCCTGCCCTTTTAAAACGCAGGGTGACGTCTTTGTGGCGGGCAGTCTGTGGCGATCACTCTCTCAAAAAGCCTTCATGGTTCATAGAAGCAGAGCCAGCTCTCTGTCCTCTCTGCCAGGAACATGTAATTATTGATACTAATAAAACCACTAATCCATTGTATTGTTAGAGTTTTATGTGTAGAACTGAAACTACCAGTTGATTAATCGAGTAGTTGGGTGACAGAAAATTAATAGCTACCGATTCATTGTTCAAGAAAAAAAAAATGCAAATAAGTCTGTGGTTCCAGCTTTTCAAATGTGAGGATTTGTTGCTTTCCTTAGTCTTATGTGATAGTATATATGAATACTGCAGAATATATTTGGGTTTTGATCTTCGGGTCCAACAAAAGAAGACATTTTAAGACGTCACCTAGGATCCACTTTATAGATTAATAATAATCTGTTTTGTTAGTTGCAGCCCTATTTTGATGTATGTGAAAATCAGTGCTGTATTTATGGGTAAAATGTGGCTTTTGGATTGGTTATGATTTAATTTATTCTGAAGCCAAAAGTGAAACTGTAGCAGTATTCATGACAGCATTGCACCTCATATATAAAGGACATATAGTATATATGATGCATAGGACATGTAGCATTTGCGGAGTGTGTAGGATGAAATTGAGGAAATCCCCCCCTGATCCCCATAAGATTGATGTGCCTGTGTGTAAAAGCAAGGGTGCAGTATTCCCCTTTCTTTTACTTTGCTCTTTTTTTCTTATATTCGTCTCTGTGTCCTGCCTTTATCCCTCTATGCTTGTTTCCATTAAGGCTGGGAGGAAGACTCTAGGGATTGAAAAGAAAAGAAATCCAGGCCTAGGGAAACGGCTACTGGATAGCCCATTCCAGCTGGATGCTATATTTAACTGGGGGTCAGTCCAGTTTGTATCACTAGTCCCTCCCCAGGTGCTGCAGGTCTTGCCTGGTGTCTGTAGAGTAGTCTTGGCCCTGTAGCTGTACTCATTGTCCTGTTGGCTCATATCTCAGGCTAGCTTTTACTGCACGGTGCTTTTCACTTGCTGACACAAAGGACATGAGACGGCGGGGAAAGAATGACTGCAGGCAAGGCAAATAAGAAAAAAAAAAAGGATGATGGTTGTAACAGTCTGGGAGGTGAATCACTAGAAGTCGTACTTAGCTGACATTTCAAGTTACAATTTGGTTCTAATGTATTTATATTTTAATGTTGCTACTAGAGAATTCTTTGGAAATTGCATGTGCTGTACAAGCTGACATCCTTGCTCATCGTGAGTAAGATGTGTTACCCCTGTGTGTCAGTAGGGTCACTTCTCAGAGTTATGCTATTACAGCTGCACTAAGGATTTACTAATTTCCTTCGATTTCACTCTCTGCCCATCTTCAGGAAGGGAGAGAGCAGAGGAAGGAGGATGTATGGAAAAATATGGGAACGGCTTGTGGCTTCTGGACTCTTTGGTGAAATGAGCGAAATTTAAGATGGTTCCAATTAACAGAGAAAAAGTGGCTGAAGGAGGCAGAGGAAATGAAAGCATAAAGTGGCTGGCTGGTTTGATTTCCATCTTCTACCCCCCCAGTTCTCTCGTTCTTCCCCCCACCCTCTGTCCTATTTCTGCTTCTGTAAAGTCAGAGTCACATTCAAGATAGTGAATCTTGACTCAGGAGCACAACTTAAATGGCCCATGAAGACAAAACAGGATGAAGAAAACCCAGTAATTGCAAAAAGGCTAATTAACCGTGGATAAAAAGACTGAGAGGGAGGGTCTGTTTCAGGGGTGACGAAAGCTGCGAGGCAACGGTTATTGATTAGAGGAGGCGAAATTAAAGGAATGATGATTCTGTGAAAGAGAGGGGAAAATGAGGAGCAGGTTGAAGAGATGAGTGGCTACAGCTGGGGCTATGTATGATGTAGTGTTGTTTATTGCACTCTGCACAGCAGGGATAAGAACCTTTGAAGAACCAGCACGTGGACTCATTTGTTACCATAAACCTGAGTTACAATAAGACAGGGACACAATACAAAGAACAAATATGCATATTTGGCTTGCAATCAGTTAAACAAGTTACAAGACTTTTTTTTTTCTCTAGCCACAAGTCTCGGTTTCTTAAAGGAAGTGATTGACAATTTGGAAAATACACTTCTTAGCTTTTTTTGCCAAGTGTTAGATGACATGATCGCTGGATCGCAAGCTGCTGGTTAGCTTAGATTAGCATACCATAAAGACTGGATGCAGGGGGAATAGCCAAATTGGCTGTGTACAATCACGACTTGTAATTTTTACACTTCTGTTTTTATACGGATATTATTTCCTATGGACAAGCCAACCTGCATGAGCCACACAAGAAAAACTGAGTGGCTCATATTAGCAAATCTTTCAGAAAAACAGGAATGTAAGACTTGATGTGAAGTGACAAATGAGTTTGACCGTTTCAGAGCAGGAGTACATTACTGACAATTAGCTACTCTAAACAAGGATTATCTGACTAGAAGATTTGCCATTATACTGTATAATAAGACTGGATGAAGTTAAGCACTCCGTCTTCCAGCACTCTAATTTAATTTCTGCACCACTGGCAGTCATTGTTAAATACTTGCACCCTTATTTATCTGATGTACACAGATGTGCAAAGACGGACAAAAGTAGAGTCAGTAGGAGAGACAGCGGGAGGTGCAGAGAATGTATTAGTTCCCACATGTGCATACAGACACCTGATATTCGTCCCGGTGAGTGAATCAACATTCTCCTTGGGTGACACATTATGTGCATTCCGTCTGTTGAAGTTCAGGAGTTAAATAGCTGGGCGACGACATAAGGGGATGGAGTGGTCCTCATTTGTTTATACTGGGAGAGGATATTTAATAGACCTATAAAACCATAACTGGCCAGACTGCTGCCTGGCATTCTCTTGTGTCTCTCTGTATGCAAAGTGTTTAACCCTGCCTGGTGTCACTTGAGTTTGATTTGCATTATCACAGCCAGCAATGCTTTCATCCTTTCTTTTTATTCTTCTTGAGCGTTCCCTCCCTTTATAGTTATTAGACCATCATCATTACTCTTTACTATTTAGCAGTCTGGAAAATATTTTCCCACATTTTGATGCAGACACCTGCGTTGGTAATATTCTTTTCCCAGAGGTGATGTAATCTCCTCTATTTCCTTTTATTGTGTGTGTGTGAGCCAGTCACTTAAACAGGTGTAACTGAGTCTTTACACCTCCTGTATCATGCGCCATTTATTTTTTCTCTCTCTCCTTCTGTGTGAATTCCATCAGCTTGGATCCTTTGTTCGGCTGCTAAGGAAAACATTTGTCTTATTTTTTTTTTCTTCCTCTCCCTCCCCTTTTCTCCCCGTTTTCAAGTGTGTCATGATCGATTTGTTGCATGTCGGTAAGGTTTAGCCACGAGGAGGGGGGCTCTAGGTGAATGGGATTTGAGTTAAATTTATGAGTGCAGAGGAGATATACAGTTTGGCAACATTTTATATACACATGCACTAGGTCCAGATGTTGTGTCCTCTGGCTGCCCTGGGGTGTAAGTAGTAATGTTGCTCTCTGATGGCTGTATTGGGCTTCCTTAAGCTGAAATACTGTTATTGTGATAAGGTGAGTGGAGGCCCAGCACCAAACCCCAAATCCGCAATTGCTCTTCTAAGTCCTGATGACATCTTCGTCATAAGGCTCAAACCTGCATGTGCCTTCATATCAGGGTGAAGGATGACATCATGGCTGTGCGATCTGTGTGAGACACGTCAGGCCGCTTTATTTGCCTTCAGACCTGGAGCTGCTTGGCTCAGGCAGCGTGGTGAAGGCCTGAGGGATGCTGTAATGGCTAAACTAAACCTCTCTGCTCCAGAGATGGGTGATATATTTTCAGTGTTTTTCAAATTTGATCCCCTGAATGAAGAGAAACTTGTCTTTTTGTCCTCCCCACGCCATTGACCGGTCTAAAGTCCGGTTAACAGTAGGTCTAAAGCTTCTGTAGCATCCCAGTTGCCTTTTTAGCCGTGCTGGTGGCATAGCACTAGGGATCCTCCACTTTGTATCTCATCAGCTATTGGCGTGAATGTTGCTTTTCAGCTCATTAGATTACGATGATGCTTGGGGAAACACAGACATCTCAGTAACACACTCATCTGGAGCTCGGCAGTAAATCTGCATGAAAAGGCAAAGAAAAGTGATGATGCAGAATTTGTGCTGTTTACTCATGTAATATGGACCCAATTGGAATCTCCTGCCGTTAGCCAGAAATATGAATCAGACACCACATGTTGCTCCTAAAAGCAGCTCCAGCGTTAAACACACCCTGAGCAGATTAAAATAGTCAGAGCTCAACTTGTTCCTAGTTTGGTCAGAGTGCCATCTCTGCATTGTCTTGCCCCTGGAAGGAAATCAGCCAGTGGTGTCGATGATGAACAGCCCAATGGCAATGAATTCTCTCCGTGTCTGTTTATAGCACACTGGCTTTAGTCTTTCTCCTTCCCCTGCTCTTTTCTAATCTATTGCTTTTTTGCAGGTCTTAGTTTACTCTGGACCTTTCCCGTACGTCTGGGCTATTTTTCAACTGACTCACTTGCAGGGACTTATCAAGGCAAATATGAGTTCAGTTACCTGCACGAGGCACACCGGCTGAAAAATGATCTTGAGTCACGATTTAAGTGTTTATTCAATCCACGACTTATTATCAACTCTGTCAGTACTTTGGTAGGGTAGCTTCAGAAACATGTTTGAGAGCCAGGTGTCTTCTAATCCCTCTTAGTGGATAAGGCTATTTGGGATCACACCAGCAGCCACAAAACATCTGTATTGCATACAGATGGTGTCAGAAGAAAACGCTGGTATGGACAAAGACATATCATCCCTGAGAGAGGTGCAGAAGTACACATCTAAGAATTTCCTTTTTAAAACCATGATTTGGTGTCGACACCTGCTCTCAAGATATTTAACAATGTCAAGCCCCTTCGTAGCTGAGAACAGTAAATTTGGTTTGAACCTCCAGTGTGGCCTATACACACACACATTCAGCTGACTGCTTATGATTTATAGTTTGTTCTGCTTCACGGAGAGGGACCGTTCCAGCACAGGAGTCTTGGCCTTAGCTTTACATTTGGTGGAAAAGTCAAACATTTTGGGAAATAATCTTGCCTCCAACTCCATATTTAGAGGAGAAGATTTATATCCATTTAATTTCTATGTATCCTGCTACGATATGTTTTTCTTTTTGAATGTTCGATAAGAAGATCGATGGCGCTGTCATATTTCTGCGTTTCAGTACAAAGCTAGAATCAGTAGGTGCATAGCACAGCATGAAGACTGGAAGCAGGGGGGAGACAGCCAAAACTAATTTTTACATATTCGGTTTTGATAACGGCAAGTTAGTCACCTATAGTCCAAATATTGCTTCAGTTACGATGACGCACAAACTGGGAAACCTCTTTCAGGACGTGATTTTTGAGATGCTGCATATGCCTTAGTCACTGCCCTGAGTGGTTACTAATCAAGAAGTGAATCATCTTCAAATCTGTGCCTCATTTCTACATATCCAGTTCTATTAAACAAGATATGATGCAATTACAGCACTCCCACAGGCAAGGGAGTGATTGTTAAAATTCCTTTTCATTGAAATCAATAAAACAAACAGCAATTCCACAGACTAAAAATGAACACCCATATCCTCCACATTCCTCTGTCCCTAGAACTCCTGCTGCACCCGGAGCAAGCTAACATACTTTGTGTGTGTCATTTATTGTCAACATGTACCGGCTGTAAGAAGAGCAAGCAGCGATTAAATGTTTTATTGATACAGTTTAAAGAAATTGAAATAACCAGACAGTTAGATTCCTAAACCACCAGACCATGGCTCGCATGTGGCGAGAGTGACGTCAGGAAGGAGAGAGAAAAAGATGTGGGGTTTAAGTTAGAATTGATATGGTCAATCTGTGCGCATGTGCTTTGCAAACTGGATTTAGTATTTCTGTATTCGCCCCTGTTTGTTCAACCGTTAGCTTCAGTTGTAGATTTGGCAAGTGCCCACTGGACTCCAAACATGGTTTATGGAGGTTACCCTGTAACCTACCTCGTGTTCAGGGGAGCAACATGGCAGCTCATGTTCTCCCCATTTGTTTTTACAATTTACAATCCATTTATCAGTGACATGAGAATGAGGCGGCACACTCTGTTGTGAGAGGTTGTGAGTGTTAAGCCTCAGAAAATAAGCTCCTGTCTTCTTGCCATACACAGACGCTCCTCAGGGTTAGTGTGGCCATAAAAATGACAACAGTAATTTGGGGAGACACAGTGGGCTGTGGGGCAAAGGCTCCTGCTCCATGGAAACACAGTAACTGACAGCGGCAGTGAGCCATTGAAAGTTGTTAGGACCTGGAAGATAAGCTCTAAATAGCATGATTTTAGGGCCTTTTAAAGCCGTGATTACTTAGGAACCACACTTTTAAGTACTTGATTTATAGTCTGTGAGCCAGCCTTGTGTGTCTTGTCTCTTCTTTTGTTTGTACATCTATGTTGAGTACAATGTGTACAAACTGTCAGTACCATGAACATACACTCCGGCGCAGTGTCACAGTCTGGTAATATAAGCTGTGCTCACCTTGTCTACTACACCAACAATAACAAGCACTCCTTTTATGGGACAAGTCCTGTTCTGTCCAGCCACAGGGGTCTATCTGTCAGAGGCATCTGGGAATAGTCCTGTCTGTCTTCTGTCCTTTCTCTGTCTTTTTCTCCTTCCTGCAAATCATTCAATCATCACCCTGAACTAGACCTCAAGGTTACGTTTAAAATTAAGGTTCATCAACGAGACATTGACTTAAAAAAGTTAGGATCAAATCTTATTTTGTTGTCTGATTTAAAATGTTGCACTCTTTTGTCCCGTAGAGCGCCAAGAGCCTTCAGAGCAACAAGGATTCCCGCATCCTGTGGGCCAAAGACGACCTTTTACTCACCACCGGTTTTGATACGGTGGGAAACTCCATATTGCCATATCAATTAACCAGGAGTCCCGTGTTTCCAATGTGTTGTTTTAATTAAACAAGTACATGTGCTTTGGTTTGACCTGTATGAGGTTTTGAGGAATGACACAAATTGCAGTAGTTTGAAACTTTCTGTTTTTTGTGCCAATTTCTATTTTTTTTGTTTTGTTACAGTACTTAACTTTGTCATGTTGTTGTGTGTGTAGATGCGCGGTCGGGAGGTGAGGCTTTGGGACAGCAGGAAGCTGAGCTCTTCAGTCAGCTCGGTATCACTCGGCACTTCGAACAAGTGAGTACAGCATGAGTGTGCAACCACTGACCCCCATAACTGACACAGTCGTGACACCGAACGTGTTGCACTTTAATGTCCTGCCTCTTGAACGGCCAGAGGTCATGCGTTACATTACAAAGTCTGACTGTGTGTGATTTGACATACTTAGCATACAGATTGTGTGTGTGGTATGTGGATATTGGTGTGTGTGGCATTTACAAATATGGAATGATGTATGGATGGCCTCCGCACATTGTGAAGCTTCGGGCATGCAGGCCTCCCGGAGCTCTGACAGTGTCCCGCCACATTCCTGCCATTTCCTGGGTCAGAGCCACACACAGAGACTCCTGTACTCTCAGTGGAGGAAAGAGAGTGTGTGTGTGTGTGTGTGTGTGTGTGTGTCTCCTGTCCATAACCACTGTGAAGGGTCAGGCAACAGCAGTAGACACATCGACACTTCTCCCTTCACCGCTAGTCATTTCTGCTCCTGACCTTCTCCAGTCGCTCCGTTTGTTTTTCCAAACACGGCTGCAGAGGACCGGAGGAGAGCGGGAGCGTGGCCAAGGATCCAGAGAGGAGGGGAATGGAAGGATGGTGGAAGAAAGGGATCAGAGAGGGTGGGAGTAAAGGTTCCTTTGTCAGATCCATCTCATGCATTTTAGTACTATTATAAACAGGTTGCTGGGCCAGGTCATTCCAAACTAGAGCAGACCAGACTCTGCCAGGCGATTTAGCATGCTGTTTTAGATTAAATACATTTATTATTACTGGTTTTACTGTGACAAGGCAGAGAGGTAGCGTCACACAGAGCACTCTGAGTGATACAGAGATGTTCTTTTGTGTGGCCTCTCTGTGATAAGGCTGCAGCAGCACAGATTCCACATCTGCTCTTTGGCACAGGTATTTGAGAGTCGGTATGTGCCCATGTTTGGTTGCAGCAAGGACCAGAAAGTGTGACAATACACAATGTAAATGTATGTAAATGCTATGAACAGTTTTTATTGGCCCAACAAATACCGTAGGGAAGCGGCCTCTGAGGAATGTCATTGTTTTTTCCTTCCCTGTGGAATCTGTGTGTCTGCGTGTGAGAGACAGAGAGAGATGTTTAGGAGTTGACACAGCAGGGTCCTAAATAACAACCTCCACCACCACCTCCTCCTGCCCTCGTGCTCGCCACTCATCTCCATTTCCTCCACTTCCTCCTTCATGTGAGTGAGACAGATAGTTGCCTGTCTGAGGGCCTCTTTGGAATCCATCGCAATGTTTGGCGCCAGCATACCTTTCATGGAAATGGAGGATATCTAATGCCAGTGATCAGTCTTTACTTCCTATTACCAAAGAAAACATGTGTTTGGTGATATTCATACTAGATGTCTGGAAACGTCAGCACAAAACACTTATCCATACACATATACAGCACATGAGGAACTGGGTGTATTCTAAAACCACAGAAGATAGCGTTAATTAGTTAATTTTATTGGAAGGTTTGTCTCTGTGGCGTCTCTGCTCGTAGACAGAGGAATGTTGAAGTCTGTAGCCGCGGTTTTGTGAGTGTGATGATGGAGCAACTTGAACAGAACGTACTAGCAATGTGAGGATTTTGACCGAATAGTCCTGCTCGCCTGGTGGCAACCTGTTAAGTGTTCCTGATGCCTTCTTTCTCAGCTACTATCTGGTTTTCTTGGTGTCTGTCAATACTTTCTTAAACCAGCGGGCGAGCACACCATATGGGATACATTTAACTAGCTTTGAATTGGAGAAAGCAATTTGGTTTCCTATATTTTGATACTAGTTCATTTAAAATGCAGTGATTTCCCATTGAACATAATAGCTTGGGTGTGTGCCGACCCATCTGCAGTATGTTCTGTCTTAGATCACTTCAATCATGCAATCATATGCTGGGATGGTGTGTCAGAGCGCTATCACTCCCAAGGCCACATCCCCTCCCGATGCCTGCAGACCAGCACTGACATAAAACCGGTAGTAAATCAAATGACCGATGAGACCTTGCCCTATACTGCCATCCGGGCTTTTCTCCCTTCTTCTCATTTCTCACATCATCTTTGCCACAATATTTCCTTCTTTACCCCCTAATTATCCCTGTTCAGCTTGAATGATATCTGTTCAAATTTCTCAAAATGCGCAACGTTTAGTGTTTCTCCCTTTCCTGCTTTTTTCACCGTTTAAATGTAGCTGCAGCTCTGACAAAGGTCCCATCTGGGCTTTTAACTCAACCTGCTGCAACTTGCTGAGACTCCAGTCTTGTCTGTTAATCTCCACAGTGGGAAACCTCCAGAACACTGTCCAGAACAAGCAAGGCTTCAGGAGTTAAATTGATGGGGGGCGGGGAATATAATCACTAATTCTTATTCAGTCCTATCCATCTAAGCACTGGTCAAACACTTTATGAAGCTAAATTGCTCCTAGATGTAGTCTGCAATCAGCAAACGCTGATAACAGAAATGGCTGGCCTCTTTCTCTGTAACAGGCAGGGTTGAAATGTTTGTTATTGCTGGCTGTTAACTCAGTCTTACTGTATCTTTCTTTATCAAAGTTTTATAATGCAACTGGGGGATAGAGGCTCGTGTCTGGGCCTCCTTCCACTCATGCTAGCTACTATTTATTTAGTATCTCACCCTGTAGTGTAGTTTCTTAGGCAAAGGCACCATACTTTGCCATCACCCAGCTTGTTCACTTCAGCATCAGACTGTCCTCAGGTTCCCTTTGTCCTTTAAGGTTTTATTCTCAGTTTCTGGTTTATTGTCATGCTGGGTTTTCTGTCGATAACTTTGTTTTAGTTCACCCATGCCTCAGCGCATGTCTCGTGTGTGTGACGAAGCAGCTATGAAAAAGACTCAAAAGGAGACCTTGTCTCCATTTTTCTCTGCACTTGATGCCATTTTACACGAGCAGCTGAGGAAACTCAAAGTCAAACATCCATAATGGGGCATTTCCTCCCTGTCATTTTAGACCTGAGGTACATATAAAGATGGATTTGTTCTTTTTTCTTGTCTGTTCTTAATTAAAAGGGTCGTGGTAAACATGGTATGTAATCGGAGCAGCAAGCTGGCTTGTTTCAGGTTAGCTGTGCTCGTCCACAACATTCAGTAGGACTGTTTTCTTTGGAGTGTCACCACATAAAGAGGCCCAGGAGTGTGAGCCAGTAAAATGGGGTTGTGGGCGGAATATAATTTGGATGGAGAATAAATGAGGGGAAATGTTTATTTTTTGGTTGGGGTTGAAATGGAGACTGAAAAATTAAGGGATGGAGGGTGATGAGTCTGAGAGGGGTGTTGTTAACTGTGCAGAGGTAGCTATTAGTGCATGCCCGTTTTCCATACTGGCTGCAAATCTGGACATTGAAGTAAAGCGTGAATTTCTGTGTACCACTCTCTCCCTCATACTCTTCCCTCTATAAACCTGAATTATAATAATGAGTTTAATTGGACCCCTAAGCCAGCTGCAATCAGTGAACTTTACAACTGGGCACGATTGCAACCAGCTTGCCGTGTAAATGCTTGAGACGTCATGATAATTATCCATACTCCCCTATTTTAGCAGCTACACACACACACACACACAGATTCACCACACTCAGAGTAAACAAAGCAAAGTCCTGATGATGCATGCCTGTATAGTAGCTTGGACCCGTGACATAAATCTGATGGTGAGATCGCCGAGGGTCAGTTGGTTACTATTCAGCATGACCAAACTGTAACCTCTGAGAAGGTTAGGGCCTTAACCCCTGTAATTACCCTCAGTCACTATCAATGTTCTTCTCCTTTTCTCAAGCACATGATCACATCCAAGTGGACACACGTAGGCCTATACACTAACGCATCTTCTATTACTCGTCATCATGTCACACATCTGCAGCTCTGTCTTTTTTCTGGCATGAGGCTGCTTGAAACAGATCGCTCTGAGCCGGTACCCACCAGTATCCATCCTGCCAATTGGAGAAGACATAAGCCTGTCCCTGTAGAGCTGACCCCACTGTTTTCTCAACCCAGTCATGGGTTACAAAAAGAACTTGCCCTCTGAGCCAAGCACTGCTGACAGACTGTGCCAAGCGAGAGAGATTTTGCGGTGGAGTGCCCCAGGTGTGATGCACGTACTCACACCCTCTACAATCTATTTCTGTGTGTTTTCCTACCAGGGTTGTGCCTGGGAGCAGGGCCCAGTCATTGGGTGTAATTGAGCCAAACTCCCTTTAATCAGATGGATTGAGAAGAGGCCTGTACCCCAGAAGGGAACCAGCCTTCTACAGAACAGTCCCCCCTTTCTCCCAACTCAACCCAGGCGCTCGAAAATCAGTCCCAGATGAAGGCTTTCCTGTGGGGATTAGGTGCAGCTGCAGCACCGCTAACCAGATCATACCAAAGAAATGCCACAGAATGTTTAAACGATAGTTTGACCCTGCTCCTTTCTCGGGGGTTCACTTTCTAAGAGCGAGTGGAGCTTTGTTGTGCAGGCCCAGCTCAGAAAAAGGCAAGACAACGATATTCAGTTGATCCTCAGGGTCAAGTCGACAGTTCAGCTGCTGCACCCCCTCTCCAGTGTGGCCTTGAGGGGAGGGGTATAGGGTAAAGATGTGACCGCACACGCTCTGTCAAAGAACCTGAGCTCTGTGTTCTGACAGTTCCCGGTGTCTGAAATCTGTTAGTCATTTGGGGTTTCAGTTTGTGATTCCGTTGTGGGGGAGTTTGATCAAGAAAAAAGGATGATAAAGGAGGAGGATGGAGCTCTGAAATCCCCTCTTATATCATCTCTATGAGATTTTATGGACTTTTTGTCAAAGCTCATTTGGCCATCCCAATCTTCTTTTACTCCATAACACCTCATTGAAGAAGTCCGCTGTTCCCCTTCATGCCCTCTGATCAACTAACACAGCAAATGTCCTGTTATTCCTTGGCCCTACTAACCTGTCAAACATACAGCCGTCCTTCAGTGAATCCTTTCTTTATTCTTTTCCGGCCACATATTAGACCTGTGTGTTACCATTGGTCCCCAACACTCCTCTGTTTCTGTCTTCTTTTTCTCTCTCCTGCTCAGACTAAATGGAAGGAGGGCGCTCAGTTTTTCAAGGGGCTGGTGTCTGGGATTCCAATTAAGCGTTTTTTTTTTTTTCCAGAGCAAAGTCTAATGGAGCCTTTCAGAACTGGTAAAAACACATGGAAGTATGTGGAGTGTTTGGCAGGGGGTATTTAATATAATTCACAGAGGGTTTTGATTTCATCCCGCAGGTATGTGCTCAGGACTCCGGGGATCAAAAGGGACCCTTTTGTGTGAACTCGCCACAGAAGGAAAAATAGAAAAACAATCTCTCCTCCTACCTTCAGCTACCTCCTTTCTTCCTACCTACCCCTTCCCTTCTTCCATTCACCTTTATTTTCTTTTATGGTTTGAATTATAATTTCATGCGGGCCTAACTGGAGATGAATTGCCAGGGAAAGCTGCTGTGCATCACATGGCAGTTCAGAGCATCTTATTGCTGTTAAGGTAATTACACAAATGACTCAAAACTATATGGCCTTTTCTGGAACCTTGCTCTAATCTGTCTCCATTTTGGACTTTGAGACAGTTTCAGACTTCACTTTCCATCCTTTCCAAAAACAGCAGCAGGAGTTGCACTTGCAGCTGCAGATATTGCTTTTTTCCAACATCTGGAAAAATCCCCTTTTCGCTTTATTAAACATTCACTGGCAATAACCTTTTGGATCTTTGCCCTACCAAAAGACTTCACACTACTTTGGGCCATCCCAAGTCCATTTCAGCACTTCACTGTGGGGTAGAAATCCAGTAACTGAGCGTTTTGATAGAGATGTGAAAAAGACTGGGTTGGCAGAAGATGCAGAGCTAAAGTGGAAACAGCAGAGGCCATCGTTCACAATACATGGATGCAATGTTATGACATGAATAAACACACTGTAATTAAGTATCAGTGCAAAGGGATACTATTTCTAGAGGAGTCACAATGGCAGGTTCAAGGAGATCTTTCAAACTAGGAGAAGCTTGTGCAAAACACAAGGTTGCCATAATGCCCCATTTGTTATATAATTATCCTTAGGATCGCTACTGTTTTACGATCTTTCCTCTATCTCCATTTCATATTTTTGCTTTTAATTTCCTTTACTGTGTATTTTTTTTATTCAATTCATTTACCATGTCTTACTGTTTTCCTAGTTTATGCATTTGTATATACCCCCCTCTTCTTCCTCCCCAACTCTTTCAACACATGCATGTGTTTTATAAGACTCATGATTGTCCCTTTCACGAGAATCAGGAACCGTGGAACGACAGAGCTCCCGTTTTTTAAATCATGCCTCGCTTCTGGACGCCAGTCACCCCCTGGATGTCTGCCATCTCTCTCTGCTGTGGTAGAAAGCGCAGTTCGAGCGATGGAGAAGTGTGTTTTGCATTAGTATATGGTTTCCTCTGCCCTGCACCCCACCCACTTCTGCCATGCAACCTGGCCTCCACTGCTGCGTTTGGGACTGCTGCAGATTGGCAGCATGTCACTGCACACCTCATAGCCTTACAAAGAATAATGAAGCTACAAAGTGAGTGATGGAAAGATGGCGATATTGATACACAATGACCCCAAGCAGGAGTTGCTCATGTTGACATAGTTCATATGAACGGACACACTGGAGAGACGACAATAGATAAACCTTCTTAAAATTACACAGTCCAATAGGAGTTAAAACTTGTCGTAGTTCTAACCTCCACTGATTTGTCAACATGGAAGCCCATTTGATCAAAAGTGGCTGGAGCCTCCAATGCAATGCAATCCACAAGTATTTGACACATTTTATGTTGTGTTGGCTCTGTACTTTAGCAGAGTAGATTTGGGTCAAAACAATGAATAAAGTGCTGACTCCCAGCTTTAATTTGAATTAATTTACATCCACATCAGACAAACTGTGGACACTGTGGCCATTTTCATACTTACGACTTTAATTTTAGGGCCAAACATAACTGAAACAAAACAGGCCCTAAAAAGTCAATTTATGTGTTGGCATCATCATACATGATGATGTATTGTCCAATGAGTTTAGCAGACTTGATGTTTCTGTACACGTCTGCATTTATCTTTCTACTGCTGTCAGAAGTGACTAAAGCAAAATGCCACCTCCCCAATGTTTGACAGATGAGGTGGTATTTGTTGGAGCATGAGATGTTCCTTTTTCTCTCCATGCTATAATCTTCCCATCATTGTTGTACTGTACGTGTTGATCTTTGTCCAATAATACTTTGCCCCAGAACTCTATAGATTTCTTACTGTACTTGTGCAAATTGTAATCTGCCCTTTCAATCCTCGAGTCTCAACTAGGGATTTGCATCTTGTGGTAAACCCTCGGAGGTTATGTAATCCTCTCTTGATTATAGCTTTTGTCACATTTACACCTACATCCTGGACAGTGTTGACTGGTTGGACAGTTATTTTTCTGTTGTCATCCCCTACACTGGTCTCCCATGGTCTACCAGGTTGTTTGTGCCTTTTTGATTCTTAAAATGTACCAAACTGTTTATTTTGACACACCTTATTGTGAATTTTCAGCCTCATGATAGATTTTGTTCCTCATATTAAGAAACAACTGTAGACTCCAATGCAAATATACTGTATATATACATATATTCTATTCTATTGTGCATGACTCAATGATGAAGTGACACACACCTGCTCAAGAAACATGTGGGCAGCCAATTATCCCTAGATGTTTAGTACTTGGCACTTGAGCACCATAGTCAGAAACCCAAGTCCAAATACTTACAGCCAATCATGATTGCCAATAGTAATGCCAAAGCTAATCTCGTAATATCTCAGCCAATGGCCTTTCCCATGTGTAAATGGTCTGTGAAACATCAGCATAGCACTCATCCACATCTGGCACAACGGCAAATCCAAACGAGCTTTCCTTCTTTTTAAAAGTGAGTTTGAGTGAGCAGATTTTTCCTGTCTTAATAGAGGGAACAGCCTAGGTGGATTGTCTGCTCATTGTATTTTTTTTTTATGATCATGTTTCCATGATAGAAACCAGCGATCTTGAGCCGGTCGTTGGCAGACCTGCTGTCTGAAAAAGGAAACTTGAGAAAACAGAAGGAAATTCCTTATCAAAGAGCTTCCCTGATTGGTCGGTGGCAGGTGGGCCACATGTGATCATGGCTGATGTCACTTACCATGTGGACCCTATTTGTCTGCCCACGCTGTGGAAACATGTCAGTGTCAGTGAGACAAGAGTAATATGCCACACTTAGTTAAATGGGGAAAGTGCTCAGGCATGCCGCTGCTCACGATCTGTGTTTATGTATGGGAGTGTTTTCGCTACATGACTCGTATGACTATATAGATGCTATAATGCCTCACTGTGTTTCAATTGTGTTGATCTACCAGAGGTTAAGACACACAGGTTAGTGTACTGTACTTATATGTATTATATGTGCAATCACGTTGCTGAATAGTATGTGACAACAGAGCATAAAATAGCAGGAAAAGGCCAGAACAGCATCATTGCCTGACAGAATTCTCTGGTCTCTATGGAAATGTTATGACAACAAAAGCTGCTCTGCACCTGCATGGCCTCCCTGTTTCTCTGCCAAGGTTGTGTATGTCTGTGCGAGTACACTTGGCCTAAGCAGATTAAAAAATGTCATCAAAATGTAATTGGTGGGGGAGTTGAGGAGGTGGTGGTGCTGGCCAGGAAATAATTTCGCCCATTGTGCAAAGCAAGTTAGAGTGGGCGAAGAGAAGAAAAGGTGGAGGAGCCTCAGGGGGAACACCAGTTGGTCTTTAGTCTGTATCTGCTCTTGAAGGAACCTCTGTGGACCTTTCTGCTCTAACATCAACTGACTGTCCTCGGTTTGAAGCCAGCTAACATTATTTCAGCGAGGACAATTAGTCAGTCAGCTATTGTATGAAAGCTTTGTGTGGCGCTGGGGCTGCAGGGGACTGAAGCAGGAGGTAAAGTCTTGTAAGAGTTGGGAGTGTAAGCCCTCTATTGTGCCTTTGCCCTCTTTTGTCTAGTACCTTTTTCATTTGGCCACAAAAGATGAGGAAAGCAGACTTCATCATGATTGTTGCTTTAAAGGGACGGTTTTAGGTTTAAGGCATCTTTAGTACACTACAAGGCTAATTTAGCAAGTTAATCTGCCATTTCCAATTAGCAGCTGTTAACTTTTGGTGTTGAGGTGAAAATGGACCTGACAGTTTTGTTGCTGCAATCACTGGTACAGGCAATCAGACCTACATGGATGATTGGGAACGGGTGATTTGCTGTGGTGTGCTGTCTCCCATAAAGCCTGTAGATTTTCTCACCCATAGCTCCCATTGTGAAAGTGGTTCCTGTCCTGATCCATTATCCATTGAGATGTGTTTGGGGACACAGGGCATGAGAGATTTTGCAGTGCCATTAACCCCGACATAGGGGCACTCTTCCAATGCACTTTGCATGCTTGTGTATGTGTGTGAGATGAGGGCATGTGGGGCACAGGTTTCTTTCACACAGCTGCCCAAGCATGAGCTGGAGGGGCTGCATTCCTACCGGCAAGCTGGATAGGTCAGTCTCACACACACATGTATTCTCATACTACTTGCCACGCTGTCATACGCACATACGTGTATGGACGGATCTCCCATTTCTTTACCCTTTTCAGCAGGTGCAGACCATCGCTCAACAGTATTCATCATCACTCAGCAGGGTTTGATAGGTGGAGTGACATGGACTTAATCATCTGTGTCTTTCTTTAGCCACACGTGCAGGCGCCACATAGGTGATACTTTAACAAGATGGTACACTATAAAACACACAGTATGAATTCAGCGTATTTGTTTTTATTCCTTTCTTTTTTTTAGATTTAGTTGCTCACTGTTTGGTCAGGCCACCATACTCAATAAATGAGCCCATATTAAAAAATATATCTCTTATCAGCTGTCTTCTTTTAGTTTCCATTGTCCTTCCAAACCAGGAAGTAGGTTTGTCACTGCAACACAGACATTGTGGAGCTGATGTGCCTTCTCAGTTTTGTACCTACATGTTTACTGTATCCTGCTGTTTTCCTTTCCAGTGGGTTTCCTTTATATTCCAGCTGTGTGGTTTGGGTCTTTGAGTGACGGTGAAAGAGCAACTCCTTTCACAAAGCACCTTAGACAAACACGTTTGGCCAAAGGACCAGCCTGGAGAAAGAGGGAAGCCCAGTTGCAGGAAAATATTTAGAGGCCCCTTAGAGGAAAAAGCTGGGGAGCTGCTGGGTCTTTCACTCTGACCTGCCTGGGTGGTGTTTTAGGGAGCAAACCTTTCATTAGCACTGGACTGAACAAACACAAGCTTGATGGACGAGTAACGACAGAAATTCATACACACATGCACTGGTGAGGTAGTCTGTATTATTCTTAACTGTTCTGCACACATCCTGGCCATCATGGTCCGTTCACGGTCCACTGCTACTGTGAAACTGTGGGGACTCACAGCTGTGAGCTGGCAGACTGTGTACTGTCTCCACGGTCAGCTACGAGCAAAACTACTGCAAACTAACACACACGCATAAACACATACAGCAAATTCAGTCATTCATGTCTTCTAAGCTGTTCTGCGTGTTCAGTGCCAGTCTTTTGTCAACAGATGTCTCTTACACTTTGAAGTGAGTGCTGAACAGCTGACCTCGTCCAACCTTCTGGCCTTCAATGGTGACACTGCTGCTGCTCGATTGAGGTTTGGTTTGAGGAAGAGGTCATGACGTGACTGGAATGGTGTTGTTCTCCAGGATTTTTCACTCCCAGCTTTCTCCCTTTTCAGAGAGAAGTTATCAGTTATTTTTGCAAAGCATTTGAATTTCTGACTGCTGTCATTGTCTTTCTCATAAGAGATGGCACCTTGCATGTTGCTTCCAGAGTCTGGCTGGAGATCACATTAGCAGGATGTTTCACCATGTGGCAAATGCTGCCAGATGTGAAATTTTATGCTTTTGTGCAAGTGGTGTCTGAGCGATTTTGCCGTGACGTGATTTTGCCTCGCATACCCTGTTCTACAGGTGTCTGGTAGCCCAAAGGCTGAGGTCTGCTTGAAACAAACTACTACTGTCGGCTGACCATGTCTAAAAGCAAAAAGTATGCTTCTGTTTTCTCTTTAATACAAAGCCTTTATGTCTTAAATCCTTCCCTTCCCCGACCTATATGCAATGCAATGCCTATTCTGTGCCCATCCATGTTATTCATATGTTTTTTTCACTTCCTCTCTCTGCATTTTTTATTTTTTGTTTTTCCCATAACGAAGATGAGGATGTGGGACGAACTTAAATCGCATGAAATCGAAGTGGAACACCACTGCCTGACAACCACACACTGCAAAAACAGAGATTGTTAAAAGACACAAGGTCTCTGACTAACAAACACAAACACATCTCCCAAGTTAAAATCTACAGTGATTGGAATAAAACCCATAACAATAGATGGAAAGGATCGGATGCTTAGAGAGACGGTCAGAAAGAGAGGAAGAAAAAATGTGTTGGCTGCTGACATGGAGTTGGCATCGCGTGCTCTGCTCCTGACCTTTTTAGTGGGTTTGTGTAAATTATAACCCTTACGAGGGAAAATATGTGGTGGTTCAACTGGAGAGAGACCCCCCCCCCCCCCATCTCTTCATCTTTCTGCTGTCTTTTACTCTTGTTTCATCCATCTAACAAACCTCCCTTCAAAGTCTTCTTGTCTCTTTCTTCATGTCTTCCTCCTTATCTTGCTCTTGATATTCAGTCCTTTGTTCTGTTAAGCTGTTTCCCCCTTTGGTTACATCATAATAGCTCCTGTCCTATTTTGTCTATTCATCACCTCTCCCCCCTCCATCTCAACCCTCTACTTTTATGTCTGTATATCTCCCTCTCCCTCCCCTCTCTCCCCACAGCTATGCTATTTTCTGCTGTTCATGGAGGATACATTTAGCTTGTGGTTGCTTAGGAAGTGATGGGTACATTAGTGGGGGGGTCTGGTGAATCGCTACCTTCTTTAAGCCGCAGTGGGCTCCGTGCGGGCTGATGCAGACTTTCCACTGGGGTGAACCCATCGACTCAGGGTGCCTACCGGGGTGCTCAGCCGCCATGCCCACACCCCCAGGCCACAGCCCGGGCTGGCAGGCACCCGAACAGGCACACGGCGTCAGCCTGCCCAGCGGGTGTCCCTGTTTATGTTTGTCTTGTGTGGTGGCTAGTTTCTCACTGCACTGTAGGGACCATAGCACCACCCAGCCCGGCACACCACCCTCTCTGTACAAGAAATGCCCTCTCCGACCCTGGCCAAGCCCCGGGCAGTTGTGGGCTGTAAGTGGCCTTTGGCATCTGTCACTGCAACTGGACCGGACCGACGTCGGTTGTGGCTGTGGGTCCACATACTGAGGCAGTGAAGAGCTTGGCCCATACTTAAAGGACCATACTGGTGGTTTTGCATGTTTTAGCTCATGAAATACAAATTGTGTATACTTAAAATTACTGCCTATCATTTACAAAAACATACCATAAATCTTTGCGTGTATTGGGGAAAATAATTTAATTTAACCAGTTTCTGCAAAAAACAAAACATTTGCTGCTTGGTAGCTTAATGTCAAATACTAAAGAGTTAAATTTCAAATCAGGAAGACTTTTAAAAGCAGTCCTTTCTCACAACTGCATTCATATGACAATAAGGTAACTATTAGCCATCCAAGGAGGGGTGACCTCTCTTTGAATTTCCTCTTCTGACATTTATTTGATTTATTTTCCATAATTTTTTTATATTTTGGGAGTTTTTTGTTTGGACCGGTTTGGGAATCATTGTTGACGTCATTCACATATAGCATCACATGGAATGTGGTATTGGGAAAGGGTTGGACAATTATCTATATTTTCATTTGTTCAATATTTTGAACTTTGACTCAATAGAACAAGTGCTCTGTTATGTTTCCATCTCCAGGATCAACCTTGTTAATAAATGCGGTTTATTTCAAACATGTTGGAGAGTAAATGGACAGTTCCAGGGTGTCAGTGTGTCTCTTTGTCCCCGTTTAGCCCCGACTGCTCAGGATATGTAACATGTCCATGTAAACCAGCACTCCTACTTATTCCACAGCTCACTGCTAATCAGCGCCCAGACACTTGTGACTGTCCAGACCCTGCCTAATGACAGGATTAGCAGATCAACATTTTGTGTGTTTGAGTGTAATTACTCACTCCGAAACACACCCCCTCCCTCTGAGTGTTTATTAGCTGTTAGAAACAAACAGGTGTTTGTTGGCCAGACGTTGCTGGCCCATTCTTGTAGGGTTACAGTTCACAAGCAGGGGTCAGAGGTCAGGTGGGCTTTGCCCTGTGGCGGCAGGATGTTTGAGACGACCATTATGTTCTGCCAGCATACAAACACGTGTGTTTGGGGAAATGGAATTAGTGTGACTGATGTGGATTACTGAAGTCAACCTTCATGCCAGTTCACATTAGGACGGCACGCTCTGTTCACACACATAGTTTAAGGCAATTGTTTAACATGTCTAAGTACTGGTTACCCCCTAATCATCCTTGCAAAGCTTTTTGTGATATTTCAGCTTTTGCTAATGAAAACAATGCATGAAAGCTTACAAAACCTGCTTGTACTTTGTATCTAATCCACTCAGACACGTGGGGTGGGGGTTCCCCTCCTGTAAGAGATGTATGTAAATCATGCTGTCTACCACAGAGACACCATGAGCACCTACTGTGATGAAAAGGATTACAGGCACATAATCCGTGCCTGTTGCCACCCTCCACTCACCACGCACGTACACACGGTGCTCCAAAAAGGTGTAGAAATTTGAATACATAGTATTCCACACTTAAGTGCCAGCCTATACACTTCTTCAATTATTTGAAGGTGGAACATTTTACATTCCAAAATGTGAGGTATTCCTATTTGCATTGGTGTTGATAGAGCTAAAAATACAAGTGGAATGATTTTCTCTTCACTTGCCCGTACCGGTAATATGCCCACCCACCTTACAGCACAGTTTAGATCAGTTTGAGATTACACATGAGCTCCAGCCACAAACAATGTGGAATCTGCAGATGTGTATACACAGCACAGCCACGATACAAGTAGAGTTTGAGAGTTAGCGCAGGATGTGTACACAGCAGCATTTGATGAACGTCTGCTGGTGTCTTAAGGGGGATGTATCAGAGGCCTGAATGCTTGACCCCAAGGCTTGCTCCCCGTCAGTGTGCTACTCTTAAGTTATGGACGTTGCACTTCAGCTGTTTTGTTTGTGCCGCAGGTTTTGACTCTTTAATGTTGCTGTAAGTCTGGGAAAATGAGAAATGGAAGAATAAAAAGGAGACTTGAGGGAGGGAGAGGAAAGAGTAGACGATGGTTTCCAAGACAAACCAGCTGCTATGTTTGCATGATCTTTTGCCTCCTGTTGAAAGAAGAAATATTTTGGCGCATGAGAAGTTGTATTCCATCTTAATTTGAGGCCCAATTCAAGCTCACTTCCAATACATGCTTCAGATGCCTCGTAGGGCATTGTTTGGGAACGGGGTCGCCCACCATTTTCTGATTTTGTATGGTGTTGGCTGACATCACAGGACCAAACCAAGTGGAGGGGAATTCCTTTTGTGAAAGGAGTGTTTCATTTGTGTTTGATATATGCTGAAGTTGTGTGTAGGACTTACTGACCTTATAATAAAGCCTGTTAGAAATGTAACTGAGCTTATAAAGCTGGGTAGGGGATTGTATTGTATTAAGGTTACTGTGGAGCTCAACCTTTGTTGTTGTGGTACTGGCCCGCAGCACTCTAGGAGCTAATTGAATGCCCTGTATATTCAGGGATGTTGCTGCTCCTTGACAGAGAGGTGAGGTTGCGCCTTAGGTCGAGTTGAGCTTAGAGATATTTTGGTGTGTGTTTTTTTTTCTTTCTTTTCCCTGGGTTTCCTGTATTATGGAGAACACTGTAAACACATCTTCACCTTAAAGCGAGCTACCACCTTCCTTGTCATGCGAGCTAGACAGCCTTTCACAGAGAGATGAAATAAAATGCTGAGAAATATTGTCTTAATCAGCGCCGGGGACTGTGCCGAGCAGGCTGTGTCATGATCATCCTCTCCTGCTGACCCCCCTCCCCCTTTCAGTGACTTTATTAGATTACAGACCCCATGGTCACTGTGTCCAGTCACGGGAGGTTACTGATGGTTTTTCTGCTGTTTCTGTTCTCTATCAAATGTGCAACACACAATTCATCAGACAGAGATGCTTTGAATTTGTTTTAAGACCTTTTTTAGGGTATGAGAATTTGATATCAGTTAACCCTGTTTTTTTATGTTTGTTTACCTACTATATAAAGTATATGTACTGTATTGCACAATACACTGCATTGAGTAAACACTGCCATTTTTCTTTAGCTTCTCAGTACATTAGTTCTGATATGTGATAAAAGTTGCATCGGAATAACAAACAGAACTGTGACCAGATGATGATCTTTCAGGCAAACCTAGATATTTCCAAGTCACTGTCACTTGACATGTTTTCCCATTTCTTTTGTGTGAAGATAGTTTTTGGTTGGAAGTTTTGAGGTTTTGGGACCCTGACAAACAGGAAAGCATTGTATGAAGCCTGAGGCTCTTCAGATGTAGTATGCCAACTGTAACTGTTGGTGACAATCACTGGAATTCACCACTGAGTTCTAAAATTGATCACTTGCCTCTGATGTCTCTAACTACTAGCTCCACAACCAGCTGCTCAGACCTTCATCACTTCTCATCACAGCTGTTTTCTTACAAAAGCCATGTGAGGTAAGCGACCTCGCTCAGGTCTAGCAGACATCTAGACTTCTCCACGCTCTTCCCAGAGAGACCTAATGATTACCTTTAATTGTTGAGCTCAGTGGAATTTAATTTAGATTTTTAATTCTTCTCATCGGACAATTTTACATTTTCATCCAAATGGTTATAGCTAATTCAGAAAAAGAACATGCCAAGAAATTGTGTCCTACTGGCAGTAAACTCAGAGAAAGCCATAAGCTACTCTTACAGGTGCTTAATGTACAATCGGGTTGGCTGTGGCTGAGAGGATAGTGTGGTCGTCCATTAACCCCAGGGTTGGTGGTTCGATCCCAGCTCCTGCTGCCCGCATGTCAAAGTGTCCCTGGGCAAGACACTGAACCCGAAGTTGCCCTCGGTGGTGGCCAGCGTGGCAACTGTGTCCCCGTCGGTGTGTGAATGGGTGAATTAGACTACTGTTCAAACTTAGATTACTGTGTGTAGATTACACGCTTTGGGAACCGTTCCGGTTGAAAAAGTGCTATATAAGAAAGAGTCCATTTACCATTTACAATACCTGGATCTGATTAGTTTAAAAAATAGCTGCACACTTGAGCTATTAGCTTCATCTGCCTGTCTTAGGGATGCTATTTGACAGACTCTTCTGGCATGCTTGATTATTGAACAGTTTTTACCAACATGTGCTAGTACTTTACCCCCTCTTGCACCCTTTTCACCCTCGACGACCTCCTCTCTGTCCACTACCACCTCCTCTCCTCATCATTAATACCATATTACTCATTTGTTTGTTTTTTTCCAAATAAATAAAGTTCCCCCACCCACTGTTCCTCCATTCCTGTGAAATGAGAATCACACTTGGGTTGCTTTCCAGGGGTGACAGGCGGTTCTGTTTAGGTGCTCTTTAATTCCACAGCTGTCTGTTGGAAGCGCTCGCAACCACACTCAGGACCCCCACAACTACCCCCCCACCCCCCAGAGACGGATAAGCTTTTCAGTGTATGTGGCCCTGCTTGGACTCAGCCGGTAACAGCGTCCCTCCATGTCCCTCCCCCCTCACATTTCATCATAGCTCCACCTCGTTAATGTCCTCTAATTCTTTCCATCCTCTTCTCCATATCTTACAGCATTGGTTGAATCATCACTCTCCATTTTTGGTTTCCTCATTTATGTATATATTTTGCTTTGAGTCTTTTGACACCGTGTGCTTGTGAAGAAGCATGACTTTCTTCCTACTCTTATGAACATAAAACTTTATTTGGCACTGAGCCAAAGTGTGTCCCAGATGGCTCGTCTACCAAAGCTACAGTAAGTACTACAATAAAGTAAGCAATGTAATAATGAATTGTCACAATGGGGGAAAAAATTGAGAGAAAAAGGCTCAAGCTGAAAACACTCAATATAGCAGATCAATCATTAATGAAAATAATCGTAACAGAAGTTTCAAGCCTTAGCAATTAACCATAACACAGGTAAAATTATTTACAGGTTTATTTATTGGTTTAATTTAAACATTATCAACCACAGACAAGTGAGACAACAAGAGGAAAAGAAAGAAGAATCTGTAGAATAAGGTGTTCAGATCTTGAGTTGTGACCAGGTTTCTCTGCGAGCCTGACAGTGTTAAACGCTGAATTGATATCTGCACCTGGAGCCTTGGACGCAGATTCACTCCTATTATACGTTACTGACCTGCCAGCTTGCATTGTCCAATTCCAGAATTAAATGGTCATGAGAGGAGAGACAATGACCAAAAAAGACACGGAAATAGCTACAATTGGGAAATCACACTGCCATTTGTTTTTTATCTCTAATAATCTACTAAACAGCGTGTGAAATGAATTGCATGTGTGCCTGCTGCTAATGTATGTTGCCAAAAACTAACCAGTCAAATTCTTCCTTTTGCTTTCTTTCCCTGGTTTTCCTTCTCTCTCACTTCTCATCTCTCCCCTCATTGCTTTCTGTCAGAGCAGCATCTGGGCCATCTGCTGGCACACACTGGCAGCTGTACGGCATGAGAGGAACCAGTGGCACACCACCCTTCATCTGTTATTAGTACTTCAGAAAGAAAAGAGGAGGGAAAGTGGGATGTGGGGCAGGAGAGTTGGAGAGAGTACTGTAGGGAAAGTAGCAGAGGGCCAAAAAAGTGCAGCCAGAGAACTATGTTCCAAAAACAAAGTGGTGGTGTGTTTTCTCTGTTCAGCTCTTCTTTTCCTTCTCTTTTCTTTTACTCTCACTTTTTTATTTTTTTTTTAAAGTCATGGGCGCTTGCCGATTAGCATGTAGCAACATCACAGAAACTGCATACAGCTCAAGAATAAAATCTCAAAATTAAAACCTATGATTTGCATTGAGAGAAACTTTACGACTGTCATAGCTTTAATAAAGCAGTCTTTTGTATCATGAAAGATATCATTCAGAGTTTTGTATGCCATCTTTTTGCTTTTTTTGTTCATGATGATTTGAATGCTTCATCTTGCGATTGTTTTGGACTTACTTTCATGCCCCCAACTGCTGAGTGTAAATACATCTTGGCAGAAGTTGGAGAGATGGTTTGAGGTTAGTGAGAGGTCAGCTGTGCCATGTGGGCAGAAGAACTATTTGGAAGATGGAAAACAGAGAGGCAGAAAGAGAAAGAGTCATGACCGAAAAGTCATTTGAATAAAAGATTGAGAAGGGCAGAGGAAATACAAACGCCACTTGCAGCCACATGACTCGGTGCTTCACACACATTGTCCTTGGCTGCCTTCTTGCAGCCCTGAATTTGGACAAAAATTAGATTGTCAAAAAATAGAGAATGAGGGTGAAACAGAAAGGAGGGGAGGAGGAAGGGAGTGAAAAAACATTTACTCAGAAGTCATTTCTTGTGGACTTTTTTTTTGGGGTTGATAATTGTGAAAAATGTCCCTTGAAACTACAATAGGGTCTATTGAGCAGTGCAGCCTGAGTGTCAAAGTTGGCTCCAATCCAGGGACCAGGTTTCCCTTAAAGCCAGGGGAAGAAAAGAGAGCCTGTTTTATGGAAGGAAAGGAGGGAAACAGACACACAATCCCTCTGTTCCACCTGTCCTTTTCTTATCCACGTGCATGAACATTTGCAGATGCCTCGCCAGAGAGAAGGACAGAAACATGCATGCATTATTTCAGCCACAGGCATTATTCTTATCTGACATCACTGACGTATCCTATCTGTCCTTTTCACCTGGAGACCACACATATGATCACAATTAAGCCCCATCCATTGCACTCTCCTCCATCTTACTTTTTTTTTATTTGGCATATAAGAGGTTAAAACAGGCTCCTTTACAAGCTAAAAAAAATGGGTATAATAGGCTAATTAACATTCAAAATTCAGGACACATGGAGGTTTAAACACTTGGGGAAGGACAAAGAATTTAAAGCCCATTGACCTCCAGGGGTTGCATTGTTTCTCCTGTTTTTTCTGTAGGAAGTTTACTCTCCCTGAGAAAATTGATTGCCTGCATGACAGGAGCGGTGCTGTTTTATGTGTTTTGTGTTGTTAGCGTGGGACCTTGCACAACAGCTCCCAGCTAAGTGCCAGTATATATATGCGTGTGTTTGTTTGTAGGCGTGGGTGTGTATCCTGCATCAATCCCCTACAAGCCCTACCTATAAAACACATGGGTGGTCAGCCTGTTTATTGTCTGTGTTTGCGAATAATGCTCACCCATTAGGCTTAGACCACTGAGTTATAATGGTTAAATCCACTTACAACCTTAACCTGTGTGTTTTCAATCAGAATCTTTGTTTCCATTTTGCCTCCAGCTCACTGCTTCTAAGGAAGAATGCCAAGACCTCTCGTCCACTGAAAACAAACATTAAATGGTCTTGTAAAACTTTTTTTTTGGGTGGTGGTGCACTGTTGACTGCAGCAAAGAGAATCTAAAACTTTTGTACAACACTTACACATTTTGTTATTAATCGCATCATCTTGGAAACCATTTAAGGGGCCTGGGTGATATAACACTTTTTAGCTATGCTTGCGTCATGACTTTAGGGATGGCAGTGTCGGTCGGTCGGTTAAAACCACTTAGGTCCTACAGTGGCCCTGAAGGTCAAAACACAATGCCATGTCAGATTGCGGAAAGGGAGGGACAACACTTTTTGTTTGGGATTGGACCAAACCCAAGTCAATTCAGAGTTTATTCACTGCGGTGCTGGATTGGATCAACCGGGAAAACGGTTTTAGAACTTTGTGTTTTATAATTAATTATCAAATGTTAGCATGCTAACATGCTAAATTAAGATGGTGAAAATGGTGAACCTAATTAAAAACCTAATTAACATCGTCTACATGTTAGCATTGTCATTGTTAGTATGTTGGCATGCTGACATTAGCATTTAGCTAGTCACTCTTAGTCTTCTTATTACGCTGCATTGACATTAAAGACGGAGTGACGGGCAGACATACACTTTATCTCCATGTAGATGCTTTTCTACTATTAACACTATTGTAATGTATTTGCTCAAATACGCAAGCACATGTACACACAGACACAGACATGGACTACTGTGGGTATAATATCCAACATAATTATACCTGCACTTATACCTTTGTTCCCTTATCTTTCTCTTTCCTGGAGTCCCCCTCCTGTGATCTCTCCCCTCACCCTGTTGAGTGATGGCATAAAAGAGAGGGAAGCTAATGACAAACATAATCCCCGCCCCCCCTTTGCCTGTGAATTTAATCCTTCCTCTTACAAGCAAATGGTGGAAACTACAAAAAAGACAACTCTGCCGTTTTATTTTTGAATATTCATTTAATAATAATATCACTTTTCCATCTGTACAAATAAGTTCACAGAAGTACAATAAAGCAATGAATGACAACATGGAGCTTCCCAAAATAAACAGGGAAAAATGAACAATCACATTGAAAATACTTGTGGTTATCTTCAATGTATTCTATTTTACAGACAGATATTCCAGTTGCATTGCTTAATTGTTTATTTTTTGTTTGGGTTGTCAAGGCATTTCGTAAGAATGGCAATTGTGTGCTGGCAATACTGTAGGTAACTTTACAGACATTGTGTTTGCCCACAGGTAGATTTGTTTGGGGCTTAATGTATTCCTAGGCATGCAGGCACAACTGATAGTAACTTGATGTCTGCAGGTCTTTGCACAAGACAGAGCATGTACTTGCATTATCACTGAAGTTGACAGATCTACACACACACACACACACACACACACACACACACACACACACACACACACACACACACACACACACACAGGTTACTTTGAGTTCTTCTTCGCCCTATATTCACAGATTTGGAACTCAGCTTTCTATGTCTGCATAATAACCCTCCAGCTTTTGTGTAGAGGACAAGTCTCATTGTCCTCTACACATCAATATAAACAGTTTGCTGCACTGTGCGTCTGGCCTTTCCATAATCTGGTTAGGTGCAAGTGGGCAAAACAGGGACCCTCCTTGCCAGGGAGAAATTGTGCACAGCATTATGATGAGCAGGCTATTTTTACTTAAGGGAAACACAATCTACAAACACTATTTGCGTTGCTTTTTGTGGGCCAGGCCAAATATTATGTTGTATGTGAATTGTGGTTGGGAGATAAAACTGAGTTTCCCTTGCAGGGAATATAAATAATAAATAAAGTCTTTGACATTCTCTTTTTCTGTGGTATAGTCATGTGAGTGCTTACTGTAATTAAGGCATGCTCTAAACTGGTTGAAGCCCAGTGCAGCACTGAAACAGAAGATATTCAGTCAGCTACTTCCCTCTGTACCTTTTGTAATCCTGCTTACCTTCTCCCTTTGTGATGGTAAAGCAGGCTGAGGGCTTCAGAATCGAGAAGGGGGATTTAGTCTTGAGTCTGTCCAGACTCACATCTACTTAGACTGTCTGACATTCTGGGGGAAAAGCCCTTTAATTGACTTTGCTGGTACCAAACGAGTTTTAATCTTCAAAGACTTTAATCTGCTGCTTTGTCTGTTAGTCACAAGAGGTGAGGGGTGGAGGGTATAGAGGGGTGTTAACAGTCACAATGTTACACAATAAAAAAAGACAGGTATAAAAAAATAATACATACAAAACAAAAAGATCACAAGCGTTTTAGAGCCAAATAAAGCAATACAAGCATCAGCTATTTTCTCTGCACGACTTCATTTGGTGTCTTAAAGGTCATTCACAGCAAGCACTGATCCCTTTGGGGTAGTACTGAGGAGTTACAACATGCAGCAAAAACAATAGCTGTTGGTGTGTAGGTCGGCTGCTTTGATGGGGAAAAGGCAGCACAACCTTGTTTCAGTGCACACTCGTTTTATGAACAGATAAAGAAGGGCATTATGTCCCTTAACCCTAGGTTTTCAGCCAATGACAACACACCATCAGTCCCAGCATCATAGCATGGGAGCTGGGAGGCTGCCAGTCCAGCAATGTGAGTGAGGAAATATTATTGAAGCAGAGTGCAGCATATAAATGGAGTAGAGGCACTTTCAATGCATTTTGTAGTCCAAATAGATGTTTTATATATGTTTTTGAACCTGTTTAATGTCTACTTAGACAACCAGGGCATTGAGTTGAATATTTCTCCAGTTTCGCCTTTGCTGGTTGGCTGGCTGGCTGGCTGATACTGTGTCCTTTTTCACAACAGCAGTTACTGTCCTCTGTATTTCACCAGTGGGGAAAACAGAACGTTTTTAAAAGAAGAATTAAAATCCTCCTTTAGGTTTGAGTTGTCAAAGCCAGGTGTCAAAAGTAGGAGGGCTTGTGTGAGGACATATTGTTATTTGATGTACAGTGATCCTGTAATAGCAAAACCTCATATTCCAGATTGCTATTCTGAACAGCAGGTTCAGGGATCATCATTTGGGGCTGTTTTTGAGGCAGTGCCCCGTTGTCCAAGCCAGCCTTAACCCCGTCCAACTCTAGCTGAGAGGGCTCACAGTCTAGGTCCATGTGGCCCTTAGCCCTCTTCCTGCGAAGATAGCATGTCACTCCCACTGCTATTGCTATCAGTACCAGCAGTAGCAAGATGGCAATCGCAGGCACCAGCATAGTGGTCAACCTCTGGTCATCAAACTGTGCATCATGGCCCCTGACGCTTTCAGCTGCTGTTTGGGCCTCAGTGCAGACACGGTCTATGCCACTAGGGGAACCTAGTGGACTGGCACACACAGTGTAGGTGGAGTTGGGCTTCAGGCCTCTGAGTCTATACTCTGGGAAGGATGCTGGCAGGCTGAGTTGAATTGGCCTGCGGTCAGGCCCAGAGAGATTGCGGTAGGTTAGGCGGATTCCGCGGATGTGAGGCCGCATTTCAATGTAGCGGTGGAGGTCCAGAAGAATCGAGGTTGCAGTTGCTTGATGTGACCTGATGTCTGGAGCATCTACAGTGACCGTTTCCATGGGGATTTCAGCTTCAGTTGGTGAAGGCGGGGGATGGTTTTGGACTTCACAATACATGCCAGAGGTGCCATGTGGACAGGTACACTCTACCTGACCATGCTGGTCCAAACGACAAGTACCCCCATTCAGACAGGTGTGAGAAGGACAGAAATGCTGCTCCTCATCTGGGTCCATGCTGCTGCTACTGGGGGATGCAGGGACAGGGGGCAGGGGAGAGCCATCATTTTTGTATGTGGGGTTGTCACTGGCCCTGGGAACTGGAATATCTCTAGTAGTACTCGGGAGAGTAGTGACAGGAACAGGCAGGGTAGTTTTGACAGTACTAGTGGTGACTGTAGTTGTGGTAGGACAGCCAAAATCCCTGTGCTCCAGTCTTTCCAATACCTTTCCTGCATTAATGGGTGGAAAATGGCAGCGGGTCTCCTCTGTTCTCTCCAGGGTAATGCTCTGGACTCTCAGCCATCGTGGGAACCACGCTAAGGTGCAGAGGCAGTTGAAGGGGTTCTCTGCTACTGTGAGCTTTCTGAGGTGGGGTAAGAGCTGGGGTAACTCTTCAGGGAGGCCCTGCAGACTGAGGCTGCTAATGTCCAACTCCTGCAGCTCTCCAAGGTTCTGAAGGTCCTGGACCTTAAGAGGTCCCATCGGGTTCCCAGCCAGGCTGAGGTGAATCAGCCCCTGGGTCTCCTTTAGCACTGAGGGGAAGGACTCGAGTTGGTTTCCTGAGATGTCCAGTTCGTGGAGGTTCTTGAGACTACCTATGAGCTCCTTATTTAGGCTGGTGAGCCCCACACCGCCTAGTTTGAGTGACTCCAGGTTTGGGGTCTGGAGATCTGAAGGACCCAAGGTGGATAAGACATTAAAGCGAAAGTCCAGCAGCAGCAGTTGGGGCATTGACAGAGCAGGCATGGATGTCAACTGGTTGCCCTGCAGTTTGAGTTCCAGCAGGTGCTCCAAGCCATTAAAGGCTGCAGGATGGATGGTCTCGATAAGATTACTATACAAATAAAGGCGCTCAAGCAGTGCCATACCCTGGAAGCATTCTTTTGAAATGTGGGTGATCTGGTTGGATGACAAGTCCAGGTTTCTCAAAGAGGCCAAAGGTTCAAACACTCTTTCAGGAAGTTGTTTCAATTTGTTTTGACTGAGGTCTAGCATTTCTAGGTTCTCCAGACCATCGAAGTCCTCAGTTGTCAAGCCCTCAATGCCATTGGAAAAGAGGTAGAGGCTTTTTGTGGATGGGGGTACTCCCTTGGGAATGGTAGAGGAGCGTCTCTGGAAACATAAGATGGATTCAGGCGTGGAACAGGAGCAGTCCTTTGGGCAGTCGCTGGATAAGGTGCCATCAGGAAGGATGAAGAAGAGCAGAAATGGCATCAGTGGAGTGAGAAAGACCATCATGGTGCACATTTTCTCTCTCTCCATGTTCAACCTTAAACAAGAGAACATACAAACTGTCATTAACCTGAATAATCATTCAGACAAATATACAATAAATGCTGACAGATTGTAAACAGGATAGTAATACACATACACATACAATATCACTGGCCTCTGTTACTTATGAGGGCCATGTTTGAGTTAAGGAGCATCCAGCTGAGAAATAAGCACAATGATGATTTTCCTTTTAAAAAGCATATTTTCTCCCTGTATTTTCTGATTTCCAAACCAGCCTACTGTAGGTCAGCTATTGCTTCACTGTGTGGTTTTTTTAATGTGTATCATAGAGTGAGACTACTAATTAAAGGGTTAACTATGCATAGCCAGTGATCAAAGGCAGTCTTTTGTCACAAGGTCTCTCAAACAGTAGGGCTGTAGCCGTGACCTCAGGCTTCAGAGGTTTTCTGCTATACTTGGGGGGGGGGGGCGTTAACATAGTGTCCTGCCACACGTTTCTGCCTAAAGGAGTGCCACATTCTCCCTGCAATGATCTGTGTAATAGATCATACTGTGGGATGCCAAAAAAAGAGAGGTTTCCTTCTCCAATGATACTACAGATGGCTATGTAATGTGTGTCCACATGCACACACACACGTGCATATATGAATGATAATATGTATGCTGGTGTTAGTAAACAAAAGGGTTTGTATTTGCAAGATGCCCACCCACTGCAATTTACTGTAGTGCACACACGCTGTGGTTGTAGTGGAGTCACAGTTAACTGTTTCCCCTATGTTTATGACAGACTCCATAGCCTATGAAACACACACAGACACACAGTGGCACTGGACAAATCCCACTTGTTTTGTTTCTGACTTATCAACTTTGCATGTTAGCAACTTTGAATGTTTTTCTGTCTCTCCAGAGTCACTGAAACGGTGAAAAGCTTCACACACCCTGTGAATGATTCACCATAAGCACGGCTCTGGTCTCTCCAGTTTCATATAAACCATACTGTGTCAACTTTGTGTGGCCGTACGTCTGCCATGCTGCACGTGGCCATGCATCTGTGGATGATTTACTTTGTGGCATTCTAAACTTGGAGAGGCGCTTCACTGATAGCCTGGAGCAGCTCTCCTGACTATAGACGTAATATAAATAACATACGCTCTCTATGTTGTCATTACGCAGACTGACGGCCAGTGCTACTTGCCAGAGAAGTGTCTCTAAAACTATAAAAAGGATTAAATATACAGAGCCCGAAGAGAGTAGATCATCAGGAAGATAACATACTGTGATTTAAGCCCATTTCACCGGAGCTCAAGCCTTACAAAACAAACACCCTGGTAGTGTGTCAACACAGTTCTTGAAAGGCATGAAAAGGAGGGAAGGAATGATGGAAAGGAGAGGGAGAGAGGAATACAGGGAGATAAAGAAGACTCTAGTTGCTGACAAGCCTCTGTGTGGCCTCTGTTATCGGGTGAGATGGCTTTGGGGGACGAGGCAACATCTCTATCTGTTGACCATTTCTCTTCTTTAGACAGCTTTTTGTCTTCTGTCTTTTTACTCTTCAGGGAATCAATAGAACATGTTTTTCTGTTCTTAATTCTTAACCAGAGGGCATGAATTGCTCAAATACACTCAAAATTCCTGTGGTGTCCTGCAATTACTTAATGTCAAGTAATGTAATGTAAGTTTATTGATTGGGGCTGAAGATAGTGAGTAGTTGATATCTCCTAAACCTTTCTTTATGATTTATGACACCCAGATGTACTGTATTGGTCTACTTGAATGCCTGAGTGAGCTTATTTTAGGGCCTTAAATGGTGCAGTTGTTGATGTCTGCCCTGCACAAATACCTGAATGAGAAGCCAAGTATGTGTGACTTACAGTTTTACACAGATGAAGAACATTCTGTTCTCTGCGTGTGCATCACAGTGCTTACATAGGGTTGTGGCCCCTTACACCAGAAATGTCAAAGAAATTGCTTTGGACGTTTTATTTTCCTCATTTCCTTTTCTATCTTGGAACTATGTTCTTTTCCACTGAAGTTACAGCGTTAATATCTTTGTTTTTTTTTGTAAACTATGCACAGTGTCATTTATTACATACGCAGACATTGAAGCAGTCTGTAGTCCCACAGTGAATCAGTTTGATGTGATCAGTGGTCATAAAAGTTTTTTAGTGCTAATTTAATTTTTCTAATTTATTTCAATTAAAATAATACACTGATTTGTGTTTAGTTTAACCCTTGTTCCAAATACACAGAAAGTTCTCATAGCCTGTTAGAAGAAACACAAAGTAAGTGTTTCCGTATTTTTGTGTCAATACCTCCAAAATGAACATTATACAGTAGCATCAGAGCTGCTGCCAACTTAAATAAAAAACATTTTTTTAAATTAATTTACTTCTCTTCCCTTTTACTGTATCTGTTTCTTTACAAAAAAAGTCAATGCCTCAAATGTCAGACCTTGGAGAGGAGATCAAGGGTTTCGGGAGGTGCATTAGAGAGACGGAGGAAGGGCCAGTATAATCTCATCACGCCACAGCTATGGCATTTATTTTCCTTCTCGTTCAGCATACTTTTTCTTTCCGCTCCTCCTTGAAAGTGCAACCTCCTTGGAAAGGTTCCCTGATCTCTTATTTTTCCTTCTCCAGTGTATAAACTAAAAGCAATCGTGGCATTCACTTGAACCCCGCTGCCAACACATTACTCTTCTTATCCGGATAACTCTTTCAGACATGTCATAAATGTTATTCTGTGTAGCCAGATGCCAATAAAATCACCCTGCTCAAAACTTGAGCCTTGATTGCACAACGCAGCTAACTAGTTTTCAGAGTCAGCACCTGCTAACAGCAAAGGAAAAACGGCCAAACTCTGGCAACCATGCAGAAAATTTGGATGATAGTGTGCTGTTGGCTACAAGTGAATGGGCATTAGGGGCGAAGGATTGCAGTTATCCCATAATTTACACACATGCATGGGGGGGATTCACTTTAACAGGTGAGTAATTATACCGAGTTGTAAACACATTTTTGGTCATGTCTCAGTAGCTGGGGAGAAATTCAAAGTAAGAGCATTTTATTTGTTCCTGTTGGAAATAAAAGTTTTAATTGTAGTAACTGGAGTCAGACGTTCACAGGATGGCCAGAGATTTTTAAATAGCCAAGAGAAAAGGGCAGGTTTCGTTACAGGGCTCAGAAATCATGGAGGTGCAGATGGAAGAGGGAAAAGTAAGTGTGTACAGAACAAGGGAAAACACAAGGATTTGGGAAGATAAACAGGAGATGAAGGGGATAGGGAGAACTAAGAGCCAACTGGAGTGTATGCAGATGGTCCAAGGTTTTTATATCATCACTGTGTGTGTGGGGTGCTGCATTTCAGTTTCAGGGTAGGATACTGCCTGTGTGTGTGTGTGTGTGTGTGTGTGTGTGTGTGTGTGTGTGACAAAGAGGGTATACACACAGTCTGTTTAAAGGGTGCCTGTTCAAAACACTGCATGCCCTTCACTGTTTGTGTGAGAAAAGTATCATATGTGTCTAAAGTTGCCCAAAAATCCAATCTCATTCCTGCAAGAGAGACTTGACTTTGGTACATTATATCAGGGCTAGAGACGACGATAAGGGTCCGGTGCCAGAACATACAATAACATCAAGGCAGCATTAAGAGGAGAGAGAGCTAGGCCGGTAAAACTGAGAATATTTTCCTTAGAAACTCAACGTTTTGATTCTGCCGTATCTCCCAGGGGCAGAATGTTTATTTGAGGGTGCCTCGTTCCAAACTGGGCCAGGCACATCTGATAACCCAGTGGAGGAGAAACTGTGGCGGACGTGTGGGGGGAGGGGGGTTCAGTCAGTGAAAATGGCCAGATCACCGATAAACCGTAGCTTGATAGTTTAGATTCTGCTGTTTTTCTTTCTCTTTGGATGCCAGTGGCTTGTCTTATCAGATAAGGCGTAACGGTGCCATCACTACAGTATGGATCTATAGTGTGCCGAGGTGCTGAGTGACTCCTGGCTGTGTGGGCTTAACGTAAGTGTTTTGGAGTGAGTGGAGGTGGAGGGCCAGAGAGAGATAATAGAAAGACAGGCTTGTCATCCTGTGCAAGGAGGAATGCCCCCTACCTTCTTCCCTTCCTTGAGTTGTAATTTCCTTTTCTCTCCCCTGGGTGCTTGTTGAGACATTCCTGAGACAGGCAGCAGCTGAGTTTGTAAAAGTGAGCTCGTCTCTCTCACTTGCTTGGCATTTAGAGATTAACAGGGGAGTCCCACTGGGTTTATAAACAGACAATGGATTGGATGATTGATCGTGCTGCTTATATGAATGGGGGTTAAAACATATAACAGTTGTTCTTATATCTCTGTTTTCTTTATGCTTGAGTCTAGGTTTGGGGGTTTTATTAGACATGTTGGCTGATATGAATAAGTGGAATCAACCGAGGGCCAAAACAGTAACAAGAAAATAGAAAGAAAAAAGCATGGGAACATCTTTGCGCAACTCCAAGTGAAATACATGGTCAGCCCCTTGAAAAGAAAAATTAAAGAGGCAATAAGAAGTGTCAAATGGAAGGAAAGCATGCCTCGCCCTCAGCTCTCTTCTTATCCTGCTTTTTCTTTCTTTTTAAGATGAGGAGGAAAAAAAAACACAAGCTGGGGAACAGCGGAGACAAAAGCAGGTTTCTTTCCGGTGGAGAGGTGGATAAGGACGGCTTTGGGAGGGTGAAGTGGGCTTGATCAATTAAATCCCAGCAGGCCGAGCGTCAAGAGCCCTTATCTTCAGAGCTGGAGGCCAACACTGAGGGGCAATGAAGGGTACGGGGGGGTAGAGAATCGGCGTGTGCGCGTGGAGGAGTCGCAGGTCACTGTGCACTTGCATAATTCAGCAGGCCGGGCCCAGAGAACGGCTACAGAGAGCATACTCCCATTAAAGAGGCCCCTTCTCTTCAGGGATTTTATCTATTAAAGGAACAACGCTTGTGGTATCTGCATTAGAGTATGATGTATAGTGTTGTAGGTCTGGGTTCAGTTCATTGGGGTGTACTACAAAAATTGTAAATGACAACTTGGGCACACAGAGGAATGCTGGTGATGAAGACTGATGTGAGCCTTCTACCCAGCCACCCCCCACCCCCTGTCCACCCCTTTCCTCTCCCTGTTTTTGGCCCTTTTCCATCTTTGACCCTGCGACAAGACAAAGGACCACTCCTCCAAACGCACACTCACTATTCCCATCCCTTTACTGTCAGTCCTTGCCGCAGCTGGAACCTGTTATCCACAATCCGGTGGGGTTATCCGTCAACATGACAAAGGGGTCAAGAGAGAATTGGGAATTGGGATCCGAGCGTGAAAAGATTACGTAAGAAGTAGCGCGGGAGAGAAAAGAGCATGGTTGTGCCGACAACAAAAACGTGCAACTACCGGTTTGAAAATGTGAAAATGTAAGTCTGCTGGTACGCATGTAATGCTGTGAAGTATTTGTTTGTGGCATGAGCTAATGCATCTCTAATGTGGTGCTTTATTGCTCGGTTGTAACTGTTGCACTATAGTTGATGAGCGAACAGAATATGTATGGATCAAGAAGGAAGGCACGTTAGGAGACAGACACCTGAGGAGTTAGAGAGAAACACCTCGCAGTCGATGTCGTCCCTGTCCAAGTTGCAATAATACGTATAGTGTTGAAATACTAAACATTTATTTTTAGTGAAAATAATTCTGATCACATAAGCTAATGGGTGTTTTTCTTTTGCAACGTGGCACTGTCAAGGTCATGTGCATCTGTTTAAATGTGAAAATACAAACAACAGATTCGGTGTGCAAAGATCAAGGCTCAGCTGGACAAAACGTGCATGTGATGCCAGTAGTGGCCTTGCTAAAAAGATATTCCAAAATATGCTTTACCAACACGGCTTTTGCATCAAGGTCAATCAAGCAGGCAGATACAAACACAGTCAGAGGTGAGGAGGACTTGTGGAATGACAGAAGCATGATAGTTTTACTATGTCTGTCACTGGCAATACTCATCTCGAAGCCACATCATCGCTATGCTTTGCAGTGGTATGAAGGCATTAGGAGCAGTAGTAGTCTAAAATGTGCTGCACAAGCAAAGCTTTCCATCTCATTCCACCCTGACCACAGGAAAAGACCCTATAATAGTCTCATCCATCATCCATCAGCTCTGCCAGTGATGATTGATGTCTGAGGGTTGTTGTTTTAGTTAACACAAACAGCCACTTAAACAACAGGCAGGTTCCTGTTGGGCTGCCTCCTGGTTACAGCCTTTAGTCCACTTGTCTTTTCTTGTGCCTTCTCTCATCTCTTTCTATGATTCTATGCTCCCTACAATGCAGACATCTAAATGAGTTGCAAAGCAGATTGTTGTTGGTGTGAAAGGCGGCCCTTTTCATCTCAGGATTTAGGGTTTTGACCAGCCCTCCTTATAAGGACAGTGTGACGCAATACCATTAGAGTCTGCAGCTGGAGGACATGAAAGAGAGCATAATATACAGTCCACGGGTGACTGGGAGGGTAGCGGAATAGTAAAACTCACAAAAACAGTGTATATTTTCTGCACTATAGGAGGGAATCTCAGGGTTTTGATTTTGAGATCCAAGTCAGTAGTTTAATTTAGAAAATATTAACACATAAGAGAGGGAGGAAAAAAAAGAAACCTGAAATCTAAACAGTCATTCCAGATAGCATCAGTCTAAAAGCCCATGAAGCAGTGGGGCAGAGCGCGACTCCTTGAGGTCAGAGGTCAGGCTCTAGATTAGTGTTTCCACTGCTGCTCAGTATTCTGTGTCCTCTGTTGTAACTTTGGCCCAGATAACACAGATAAAGGGCTCTGTTTGACACAGGAACACACCCAGCTCCGGTTACACACACACACACACACACACACACACACACACACACACACCTGAAGCTTGCTAGTCCTCATCTTCATAACAGGTGCTTTCTCTGCTCCTCTAGGGCAACATGAAAGCCAAAACCTCTGGAGTGTGTCTGAGTAAATGATGCGACCTGCACCAAAGCTCCAGCCTTAGCCGGCTGTACACTCCTGCCTCAGAGTAGGCGGAGGTGGGCGGCCAATCGGTCTAGCAACCAAGCTAGACCAGAACTGGGACTCTGCAGCAGCATGCCTGCAGTCTAGCTCTGCCTCCTCTGCGCTTTAGAGCATAGAGGCCAGGCAATATGAATTCCAAAAGGAAATGTGGACCATTTCCGTTTGCTTTATTGCTGAAGGATATGACGGATGGTGCTGTAGATGCTACACTTGATTTTGTTTTTATGAAGGCACACGTGAGGGGAAGACATGGGATGCGCTGGCTGAGGCAGACTCTCGTCTTCTCTCTTCTCTCTCCCTCCATTTACATGCAGTGTCCTCTTGTTTTGCCCAGTGAGCGATGTCTCAACACTGACGCACGTCTTTCATCGGTGCACCCTGCACCCCGTGACCTCTCGGGACACATCGTCATTGAGGTCATATTCACATTTCTTTCATAGGTACGCACAGTCTGCGATCTTCACCACAGGACTCTCACATTACACAGACACAAGAGACTTCAGTGCACTGCTAACAATCTGGCCTTTCATCTGTTGTTCTTATTCCCCTGTGGTGTGTGCACCTACAACATTTTGTCAGTTTCCAAGCAGCCTCTCTTATGCTGCTCAGCCTGTTGGTGACCTAAACAGTATAACCTCCTGCTCTCTTTGACCTGCCTTGAACCAGTCACAGCATGGCATAGAAACACAAACAACACCTCTCTGCCTTACTCACTCTCTGTCTCTGTCTCTCTCTCTCTGTCTCTGTTTATGCAAAAGGACTACATCACATCCTAGTGTCACAAAACTGGACTCTCTCCAGGCCTTGGCTTGTGCCTTCATATCCTGTGCATGACTAATCAGGCCTCCTCCCGGAATCAGAACTTTCTTGTACTGCCTGGCTGACTGACTCTGGGAGCAGTGTCGTCCAGAGCTTTGTGTTCCTGATTGGGCCACCCAAAGCAAACCTCAGGCAACAAGGGGTGTCTCCAAAAGCCTCCTCCTAGCAGTCTCCAGACGACCTGAGAGAACCTGGCCTCGAGCGGGGACAGGGATATGTTTATGCTGTGCGTGTGTGTGTGTTTGCGCGATTAGAAGAGGCTGGATGGACCAGTTTTATCAATCAGCCACAAGCCAGGAGTAACAAGCACACGCCAACGCTATCCTCTGACATTCATTCCAGCTCCAACATGACTGCAATGCTAGTTTGTCACCAGGCCACCTGATCTTTATCTGCTTAATAAGGAAAACAGAATGCTTATTTCTCACAGTTTGGAAATATGTGCCTTATATGAATACAGTTCTTCTTTCTCTGTTAGATCATTGTGACTCTCTTTGTGTAAAAAAAATAAAAATAAAACCCCAAGGGATGGACTACGCTTTGTGCACAGCTGGATGTTGACACTGTTTTTACCTTTGTCCTTTCAGCAGTGTGTAAGAATTAAAATTGGAGCTCGTCTAAATCAGAGGGTGTGTATGAGTCAGGCGGCAGTCAGGCACACTGACTGACTGTTGGACCGACTGACTGACAGGCTGACACACTTGCCCATTATCCGTCTGCCTGTCTGCTCGCCTGTCTCTGTGTGAGGCTCATCTTTCCACTTACTCTTTGAACATACTGCAGTTACCTAACTGGGTTTCTCCTCTGGCTCCCAAGACGTTAAATAGGTCTCAACTGATTTTACAGAATTGTCCGACTACATTTCTGTGAAAGCACCGGTGTTAAATGCGCACACAAAAAAACACCGCACAGCAGTGTGTTGGACAGCCGCCAGGTGTAATTTTTGTTTGGCACATCGCACGAATATTTCTAAAATCCCTGTCTTCACCTTTCTACCCTGTCCTCCCCTTGCTCACCTGTTTCCCTTTTCTCAGGTTTGTTCATGTATTGGCATGAGTATGACTGGAATCTGATAAACGGCACTGCAGGGCCTCGCTGCAACTATCTAGCTGTCAAAGTGTTCATTCGGCTCAACACCTTGTGAGAGCTCGAGCCGACCGGTAAACATCAACTTGTTTAGCGTGTTAAAATGCAGTTCAGCATAGAAACCTGTAGACACATGCAAGCTGTAGTTTTTTGGACTGTGTGCAGATGATGTACACATCTGTAGGTATATTTAGATATGGCCAGACAGGAAACATTTCTTCAGACTCTTTCTTCATTCAGCCATGTCTCACTCTGTCAGTCTCTCTCTGAAACATTAAAACAAGAAGGAGGAACACTGAAGGAACTTTCCTCTCAGTGAGCTGCAGGAAGGCTGAGCAGAGGAAGAGTGAAAGACGTTTCTCTTTGTTTGAGATTTAGTTGAAGTCTATGGCAATAATACATGAGGAAGATGACTGCTCAGTCAGAAGGAAGCAAGTGATTTATTGTTAGTACTTACTAGTATTGGTAAGTGTTGACACATTTATTGGTTGTTGTTCACTATTGCTCATGACACGTTTCGTGCATGTCATGGACTGAGTATGTTCAGGTGTCAGTGACATTAAATAAATAATGATGTCAGACGTGCAGTAAATCTGGCACAAGCGGAACCTTCCTCATTTATTTTCAATACCACAACCTTCTTTTCAAGGCAGGCGTTGAACAGTACTACCTGTTTTTCAGGCCCCCAACCCCACACCCCCTCCTTTTCTAGGAGTTGCCGTTTGTGATTTTTCTAGTCATTCTGCCCGGCGGGCTTTTTCTTCTTTAAAAAAAACCCCCAACAAAAACATCTCAAACATGCGCCACACACACACACAAGATAAATGTGAAATGGAGATCACTGGTGCCGATTAGGACGTCGCAGAGGAATTTATTGTTAAACTACTGCCTGTGTTGGTACCGTGCAAGTGCCGGGGGGGGGGCGTCAGCAGTCAGACAGCAGAGTTCCCCCACCACAAACGATGGCATGCCTCTCCTCCACATCCTCTGGTGTCCTGTGTTTACCTCCTGAACCAAGACTTGTTTGTTACAGTATTACTACCTCGGTGGGATTTGTTTTAACACATTCAATGTGGCTTCTTAGATTGAAATTTGTGACGTAAATGTGACATTGAATGCCTCTGGATGTTGTTAACCTCGGGTTTCACAGGTAAATGACAGGATCCTGAGAGCCAACATCTGTCTTTAATCCCTAGTTTGAGTAGCACATTGACCCGCATACTCTACTAATTAAACAGGTGAGCCCTACCATCTGAGTGAGTGTAAAGACATCTGTCAGCAACAGTCTATAAAGACATCAACCCTGACCCTCAACTCCACAATTCACCTGCAGCAGGTGCGCACTACCAGAAGATTCCTCATATCCAGCAGAAACAATGCGAGAGAGCCAAAAGGGGAGGGTAGTAACCGAAGTAGAGGAGTAAACAAGTGACTCTGTAACCTCCTTTCCCCTTTAGGGTGTCAGTACAGACAGCGAACTACATAACTCTGCTGAATGCAACGATCCAGCAAACTGCACTAAAGGAATTCATGCATTTCTTAGAAGGCAAACTTGATACTATATATATATATGTATGTATAAAAAACTCCTTCTAATTTCCAAAGCATTTCGCTGCATGATCTGCGTAGAATAAGTCAAAATCTCTCTATCGAGGCAGTTTCATTAAAAACATTCACAATCATACAGAGAAATACACTACACAAAGACAACCCCCACCCCCCCACCCCCGGGCCTGTTGTGTCCATTTATTGCACATGGTGCTTCTTCTTAAAAGACCATAGCACTGGTTTTAGACTTTTAGATGTATCTTTCTTTTCTTCCACTGCTGACAGCCTTTATGATTCATTCGCTTCTACATGAATGAAAACGTATTCTACGCGTATGAAAATGTATTAGCAGTTTGATTTGAAAATACTGCACTGCATTACCTCGTAAACAACGGTTTAACTCGGACAAAGGATTTCCGTTACTATATGGAAATGAATGGAAACCAATAGCTGCTTGGAATTGGAGAAAAAACACGTTCAAATGTTCTGAAAACAAAGCAGCATGGTTTGCAGAGTAATTAACTGTGATTTAAAGTACATGTGATTTGTATTAAACATGCAAACCACTGGCATGGTACTTTAAAGAGGCCTTTACCCTGATGCGTGCTTTAGCCTGTTCATTGAATAAAAAGAAAGAGGTTCCCTTGGTGTGGTTGCGAGGGAGCACAGATCTGTGCCTTCAGTATGGAGTACTTGTGTCTGTATATCTGTAAGTCACACTGCAATATACAGAGAGCCTAAGATGACCTGACAGACTGCCTCAGAGAGAGAATGAATGATGCTTTGTTATTGTAGCAGTGAATAGCAAGAAGAACAGTTTGTTTGCGCTCACATCCGCTCATACATGTCATTAAGCGAGTACAGTAGATTCTTGAGCTGACCTGCAGCACACAGAACAATGCGTACCTGTGTGTGTTTGCTCACGCGTGTGATCTGCTTGCCTGTGTGTGTGTGTGTGTGTGGTAGAGTTCTGAATATTGTGGAGCACCTCTGTTTGCTCTGCCATGTTTGCTCTTGGGTAGAAATATTATCGTTGTTAACTGACAATTATACAGCCATGTTGCCGGGGCATTAATGAGCAACGTATGGAGTGGGGGAGGTTGTGAGGAGGACGTCTAGAGGTTTAACACAGTTACAGGTCGCATTAATCGGAAACAAAGGCTGCCAACAGCCAGACATTTGGCTTGCCGTTAGAGCCTCGCCACATGCTCATGTTTTACTACATATTCAAATACATATATTAGGTGTGGCCGAGATGTGTAGTCAGCACTCAGAAAAAGAGGCAGGCAAAACGCACACAGGATGACAGTGTGCTGTAATTCACCGTAGTGTGTACAAGCTTTGAAGTTGAAACTCCAGGATTAAGGCAGCAACTGAGCCGGTGTGTACGCCGACATCGAAGCATTGTTCGCATAGCAAATAATTTACGGCAAGCAAGCTAGCAGACGCACCATGTGCACATTGCTTAAACCTGAGGAATATGTGCACGTGTTACGGACGAAAGTCAAAGAAGAACCCTGAATTATTGTTTTCACTGAGCTGTTCAGAGGAGAGCTGGGGGAGCTGTGAGGCACTTAGCGAGAGTAGCGGTGTGCGTCCAGGGGCCAGAGACTACGGTCTTGTCCTGTGTGTCTGTTTGTCTTCACAAGCCCACACAGTCCCTGTCACAGCTCAGTGACAACCAGCACAACAGAGGAATGAGGCGGGCCGGGGGTGAGAGGTCAGCAGGGGCGTGTAAAGTAGAGAAAATCAGAGCGACAGTTTTCAACAATGACGCAATGATATTTTCTTGAACCTATTGGTTCCTACTGAACACATAAATCCTTCCAAACAGGTTACTAATGTATTGAATAAAATGAAGGAAGATGCCACGCAGTGCAACAGTGTGGCTTATCAATATGTTTTTAATCATTTTCAGTGGGGCTCTATGGTACAGAAGAATATGATTTATCAGACTTTGAATAAACAGGCAATATTTCTAATATGAAAGTATGTTATGATGTAGTATGATATTAAAGTATCCTACTAATAAAGTATGAGCTATTCGTTGTTGGCTTTGGTCTTTTCATGGCATTTGCTGACAATAAGGCAAATATTACCAGCCTTATCCTTTTTAAATGTGTTGGGATTTGGGAATTGTTTTTGAAACAATTTCTGCATTTCGATCAAAATAAATGTAGAACCTTACACGTGCTATAGATGTTTACAGGGTTGCATGTACAGAGAGGTCTACAGTCTACCCACTTCTGCCACATCTCCATAAGCTCAGCAAGCAGGCAGGCAGGCAGGCAGGCAGGCAGGCAGGCATGGTCAGCTCCAAACTTCCTCCATTCTCTCTTTTCCTTTTCCCTCTTGTCTGTAACCCTACACAGCCTCACTGTATCTATTCAATGCTGTGTGTGTGTGTTAAGAGGGCCACTCTTGTTCTCCTGCCAGTCTTGTTAAGAGGCTCAGAGTTGTGTGAAAGGACTCCACTGAGGAAGCAGGGTGTTACGGTTAACACAATAAGGACCGCCAACAGCGTGTGGTTTGGGTTTGTACAGGCAAATATTTTGTGTATTATTATTATGACATGTGTCAAAAATATAACTGCTGATCTTACACCAAACAACACTTTGGGGTTTATTTTTGTATTATGATGAAAACCTATTCCTGATGTTAACAGTATGCTTGTTTTATGGTAACTGGCCACATCTTATTCATGATTACTAATAAAACTGTCTGATTTCATTTCATGTTTCACTCACCAAGTGAAGACGCTTCCTGCTCTACTCTCGCTCCACTTTTCTTGTTTTCAGGTCTTCCTTCCCTGGAAATAAAACAACAGTTGTACCTGTTAGTCAAATATGTTGCACGCTGAGCTCTGTGGCAGCACAAGAGAATGACAGGGCGGGAGAGGAAGAATGCAGGCCGACCACTCTTCACTCTGTTATTGTCCTTGTCCTGTGGTATCGGCTCATCAGCTGTGGCCCGAGAGTGTGTGTGTGTGTATATGTGTGTGTATATATATATATATATATATATATATAGAGTGTTGACTTAAGCATGACACAAGACAGTCACTGCTTTTTTTAAACCCCCTAAATGTTGTACTTTGTTTACAACACAGTTTCTGGTATGATCTGGAAGATTAATTGAGTTTCTCCCTCTTAAGCTCTTTATGAAAGAGGTAATGCTTCAGGAGAACATCAGGGGCCACAAATGTAAAATGTCATTGGATGATTTTATTAATGTTTCAAAGCAGTTGTAAAGTTTCTACTTCACTGATTTCCATTTTTGAGTTTTCAACAAAGGGACAGTTAGTGTTTTGATCGTGTGTGTGTGTGTGTGTGTGTGTGTGTGTGTTTAAAACAAGCCAACACTGTGGCACAGGTCTTCAGTGTCTTGATGCCAAGAACAGCTTTAACTGTACGTGATATCAGCTGGCAGGGCCAAAATTGGCCGCAGTTTGTGTGCTTTTTTGTGCTGGCGCCTCATTATCCATGACCACAGAACGATTTGTGCGTGCGTTCATGTGTTTGTTGCTTTGTATAAATACAGTAATAACTAGTATCCAATGTTATTTTTGAGCGCGGTTATGGGATCTTAAACATATGAGTTGATTTTAGTGGGAGACGTCTTTCTAATGGCAGACTTTTTTTCATTTTCATTTCATTGATTTAAGGCATGGCCCTAAAACATTTTTGGAGATAATGAGCTGAGATATACACACAGTATTTCTCTCTCTCCTGTTTTGTAGAGCACAGACAGACTGTTGAACACAATTCATACTGAATACACTAGACTCACTCTTCCACGATATTTCCGCTAAGCAGTGTTTTTAAACCACATTTCATATACTACCTAAGCCCCGAGTCAAACAGTGTGTGGAGGTGGAAAAGAGAATGAGAACCAAATCACATGCTATACCTGATTGTGAAACCTAACTTCACTTTGCATATACTATCTCCGAGTCGCCTTACACCACACGCTTGCTTCCACATGCGGAGTGCAGTGTTTACATCGGAAAATAACCTGTCACAGTCCAGGGCTTAGTTTGGCTCGCTGACCTGCTGTGAGGCCTTGCTGCACTCTGCGCCCGTGCGTTTATTTGTCTGCGGGAGTGTTTGACATATGACTTTTGTGCACCTTTTTTTTTTGTGTGTGTATGCTCAGTGCATGTATTTGGGTTATTTGCATACATGTCAGTGATCTGTACAGGTAAACGAAGCGATGCCTGTGTGCTTGCTAGTGACGGAGCGCATACCGGGGTGACTGACCATCTCGTGCATGTAACTGCTAAGCGTGGCGACTCTCGTGCACTGACCCTGCCATTGTCGGTTTCCCGAGGTCACTGTGTCTCCCTCTCAGACAATCCCTTGACTGCACTGTAAATATTTAGCTTTCAAAGAGGAACTTGACACTCAAAATAGATGCAAATCATCTTTACCGCTGAGCTCTGTAAATGTAGCACTACTGTGAAAGACAAAACTGTTGGCAACAATAGTCCTGTGCCTTAACGGTTATCCAGGCGGCCGTCTTCACATCTTTCCATGACACATTTGGTCTCTAATTTGTGCAGACTGCGCATAGCCAAATCATTGGTCATTGGTCTTAACTAGCAGGTTCAAAGACACTACCAATTGATACTTTTCAGCCTCTCTGTCCACTATAATTTTCTTTTTTCCTCTGCGTTCATCTGTTAAACATAAATATTGCCTCAACCTTCGCCTCCTCTGTTTTTCCTTTTCTCTCTGTGTCACTCCCTTTCCCCATCTGGTTTAATCTCTCCCGCACCAGAACAAAGCTGAGCAGCCTGCCGTTAATGTTAGAACCACTTTGTAGAGGCATCATTAAAACTGCCAACAATTTGTAGCTCTAAACATCAGACCAAGCCCTAAACCTGCAGAGGATGGGTGGCATAAACAGAGGGAAGCGTCATGTTTTGGCCTTGCTTGATATTGACACTCTACTCCTTGCATGTTGAACATGTACACCAGTGACAAGCTGTGACTTGTGGCACTGTCACAACCGCTCGGCTGTTGTTTGCAGCGCTGAATTATTGAGATTTGGCCCGATACACAGTGACATTTGGATATGTAGGCGTTTGCACGTAGCCTTGCACAGATTTTCTCCCTCGGGCTGCCTCTTGCTCTCTCGCGGCGCGCACAGCAGCAGATAACAACTATTTGCGTCCCTGGCTGCGATGGAAATAGACATTGAGCAAAAGAGGACCAGAGAACTCCCAACATCGACTGCTCGATTGCGGCTCTGCACGTATGTGCCTCCTTAGATGTACGCCGTGCCTACATGAAAGTGTGTTAATGTCACCACTTTATGTGACGAACAAGGTCTCGCACACTTGCTGACCTGATGGTTAGCAGACACACACACACACACACACAACCTCGCAAATTTACTCTGCCGTCTTATCATTCAATCCATATTCGGTAAAACGTTAACAGTTAATGTTCATCTCAGTGGTTTAATATTTGACCTTCCTCTCAAAGTGAGTCAAAGTCTTTCCCACTTCTTGTTTAGGTCAAACGATATAGGTGTGTGTGTGTGTGCCTTTGCTTTTACTCTTGCCCAGTAAGATCTGGTTCAAGGCTCATTTCCTAATTACAGTGCTGGCCAGAGCTAATTACAACTTCAGATTAAGAGCCGTTTCTCTTTTTTTACGGGCCCACTGAAATGCAGCAATTTGCGGTGGCTTTCTGGGGTGAGCATCGTCCCTCTCATCCTCGCTCTCATTCTCCATCTGTCTCTCACTCGGCGCCTCTCCCCGAATACTTCACTGGAGTCGGTTTAGGAATTTGGGGGATTTCTGACCTATTCAGATTTTCCAACCAGAGTCAGAAGGTAAAAAAAAATAAAAATAACAGGGTTTAATTTTATGTAAAGAATGAGAGTAGTTTCTTTTTCATACCATCCTTGATTCAGAGGGCCATTCGCTTCAGAAGATACTGGTAAAATCTGACGACAGCTAGCATGTGAGTGGATGTGGACACGGAGGACAGCAGTTATTTGGGGTTTGAGCTGAAGCTGGGGCACTCCAGAGCCCTCAGATCCCTTCGCATGTGTGTGTATATTTATGCAAGGTTTTGAAGTGGTTCTTCTGAACGCATCATTTGGCTGCATCGGCAAGCTCTTCTTCAATTTAACTTGGCAGGCGAACGGGCTGGGGTTTGCCTCTGCATACCGCTGGGTCAGCATTGATGTGTGAGGCTGAGGCTTTTGAAGCCGGGGGATTTATTTAAGACGTCTCTTCGAGAGAGCAGCCCCAGCTATTGGTTGTTAACCAGAGGAACCCCCCCCCCCCCACGCTGAGGCCTTTAATTCTGATGCAGGAAGGATTTGGACATCTTGAATTCTCTCTCTCACTCTCACAGACTCCTTGCTAATTGTGATGAGCCCTCCTTTTCACATGGCCTTGAGAAAAACAAACACACACACATTCACACACTTATTCCAACTTTCTGCCCTGTCGACTCCCCTCTCTCTGCCCGCTGTGTGAGTGCCCCACTCCCCATATCCCGCCTCTCCTCCCTTCCCCAGGCCTCCTCGCCTCAGCACCTGACTTTTGACCCTCTAATCCCTCTGATGCAGCGGGTAGGATGCTGCAGGCACGGCCTCTAATTGGCGTAAAAAACTGTCAATCATCTTCAGTAGTTGATTTAGACACCAGTGCTCTTTGGCACAGATAATGAAATGCCAGTCTTGATTTTGTAAAAAAAACAACAAAAAAACCCCAGATAAAAGTACATGCTGACACAATGTTGGTAACTAAATCCCGGGTGGCTATTGCACTTTCAACATCACTGTCACACAGCTGTGTGACAGCAGGCCTGTGCTTAATTGTTCAAATTGGGTTATATGACAGAGGGCTGCTTCGCCTTAGTCATGCCTCCCATCCATAAACTGACATTTAAGGACAAGAAATGCCCCGCTGGCAGGGATAATCCGCCCCGTGTGGATATGTGTCTCACTTAATGATCACACCAGCACGCACAACTGCACATTTTATCGTCCACTAGTATTTCGACAAGCTGCGACTTTGATTCGACATCCCAGGTGAAGAGCTACAGTAAGGACTTTGCCTCATTAATTCCTTCTCTCTGTCTTGCTCCCTGTCCTCATATACATCACTTATCCCCTCATGCTTCTTTCCGCCTCTCGCCCAGCAGTGAGAAGTGTGTCGGTGTCAACAAGTGACTGTACAAAAACACCAGCCAGCTGTGTAGAGAGAGTGAAATGCTGCAGCAGAGAGCAATGAGCTCTACATCTGTATTGTACAGCTCCACATACAGAGAATAGCCACACTGGCACAACCGCTCTCTGTTACTGTAAGTGTTACAATCTGTGCAGCATAGCAGCCTGAACGTTCGCCACATTAGTGAAGCATAATTGGCCTCCTGTGGCTGCTCTGCTGTGTCTGGTAGCCTAATACAAACCAATTACCACCATTACATACTGTCAATGACACGGTAGCTTGTCCTATAGCATAATGACAGCCTGCGAGGAAACACATGGCGAGGAAACAAGCGGTAGGGGTTAATAGCAGGGCCACTGGAGTAGTTTATGCCGCCTATTTCCCCCCCCAGGAAAGATGAAGGGATTTTCTGTGCCTGTTTGTGGGGGCAGCGTCAAAGATGGTAATCTGTCTGAAAGCTGGAGGGATTGCAGTCAGAAGACTGCTTTTACATTAATTAAGCATCTCAGTTGAAAAGCATATGCAGAATTTTCTTAACCTGGTAATTTTTTGATCACTGACCAGTTGGGTCTCGGGGCTTCTGGTCGTCTCTGAGAAGCTTCCAGTGGTCTTTCACATGATAAATAATTATTGTATTCAGTGTTAACACCGTTAAGATTACAGCTTTAACAAGGACTGGTTTGATCACGCTTCTATGGCTATCGTCCCAGCAACAGAGCGGGTTAAAAAACGTCTTGGGTATGGGACAAGATAATCAAAGTTTGTACTGCCATAACATTTGGAAAGATCAGATGATATTATCTGGATAAACCAGATGCATTGACAGTTGTTTGGAACTTTACTTTTTGGGCCAGAGATTGGTCTAAACTTGTTAAGCCACAACACTTTATGGGATGTGACTTTATTGGTGGAGTAGGCCACTCAAGAGATGACATCTTCCTCGCTCAGTGCTCTCCTGCACACATGCTGAAGGAAACCGACCGTCGCTCGTATCTCCCTTCACATCTGAGCCAGTGTTTCGTTCATCTGTGTCTCGGCTAAAAATCAACTGAATAAGTTGTGCAACTTTAAATCCGGCTTTGGAACTTGTCCAATCAAATTAATTTTGTTTATTAACATTATAATGAAACGTTATGGCGTAATGTTTGTGACACTAACTGCTGTTGATAGACATCTTTGTTATTGTGGTGTAACACCAATCATGCCTGTGACTGAAACTTGGCCACCGCTACTGTTTGACAAATCTAGGACATTTTCTTGCCTTTGAGTTTGTTGTAAGCGCCGCTTCACTGGTAGTGAGGCTTGACATTGAATTTATTTCCCCAGTAGTTTTTGCATTTACAGTGAAAAGCAGTGATCCGGCCACAACCATCAGAAAATGTCATGAATCATATAAAACAACACGTGGAAGCTGTGAGCTACAGCCTAATGAGCTGTACATCACCCCGGACAGTCCAGATCTGCTGATGCTAAAACACTAAATGTTTTCACTCTCCGCTCTCTAAGCCCCCTGTGCGCGTCCTGCTCCCAACGCTTTCGTGCTATTTCAACTTTCCTGTTGTGGTTTCCAAAAGCAGCAGTGCGGCGCGGTGACCGCGGCTCGGTGCGGTGCAGACGCTGCGTGCCGCGCGGCGTCCTGCGGTCCGACACCAGCCCGCCTCACTGCCTCGCCTCCTCGCCTCCTCGCCGCCTCACCTCGTTTCCCCAAACGCGGACGAACTACTGTCAGCATTTGGTGACCTGCAGCATCAGTGGCGCCGGCAGAACCTGTCGCATCATGTTGATCTGTGGCTCCTCACAAGCGAACATCTGCAGGAGGCTTTTTTTGTTTGTTTTGTTGTTGTTGTTTTTTTTTTGCATTTTACAGGGCGCTATATGCGTTCACAGAAAAACCAAAGGCGCGCTGTTATTAGGCTGCAATGACGCTGCGGCAAAAGCAGAAACGCGTTTTTATAACGTCAATGGACTGAAACGGGACGAAACCGACGAAGAGTTTGGATTTAGTTCTGGAAGCGGTTGCAGGTAATTGGTGAAGCCGCGTTCGTCAACACGGCGTCTTTAATTCTCGATCCGGTTCCACGCGTCAGAGCCCGAAAAGCATCAGCTGTTGACCCCTTGTTTTATTAGACACAGCAGCGAGCTCTTACCCAGAACTTTGAAGAAGTGAAGTCTTCATCCGGGCGCAGCGGCTCACCGAGTTAAACTCCCTTGTAGTTTTCCGTGTGTGCGCGCGCTCTGTGAACGTGTTCAACTTCTCAGCGAACTTGTCTTCATCCGATCCTCAGATCCTCAGAGAGAGAGAGAGGCACGCCGAACTCCAGCAGGCATGAAGCGCCGACTCCCTGGGCGAGAAGCGCTTCATCGGTGAGCCGAGAGGAGAGTTTAAGCGGAGGCGGGGCGGGGCGGTGCGGGGCGGTGCGGGGCGGTGCGGGGCGCAGACCGGAGAGCAGCCAGCAACTCACTCACCTTGCAGCCTGGCTCAGTGCTGAGCAGAGACATTCCAACCTCCTACCTTTTTGCCATGTGTTGACGCCAACCAGCACGACCTGTTTTAAACACGAGACACCGCTGGTGTCATTGTTTACTGTGCAGAGAAGTTAGGCACATTTCTTAATCACACGCCCGATTTGCTATGCAGGTTGTGCATTTTACTGCTCTGAGGAAGAATGTGCCAGTGATCTTACTGCTCTGAGGCCAGTGGCTATGGGCTCCAGCATTGTGCTTACAGAGACTTTGGCGGGGGCTAATGTTGGGACCAGATCAATCCGTCTGGGTTCACAGCATCCCTTTGAACACGCACATATATATGTAGTAAGCGTGTGCCATTAAGTAGCATTTGTGATACATGAAAAAAGATGTGCCAACAAAAAGGTGTTTCCTCTATTTATGTCACTATTTATCAATGCATTAATCCGTCTGTTCACACACTGTATCTGTCCCATCGACATATTAGGGGCTGTCTGCAGCCCCCACAGTGTACGTGCGCTGTATATTGGCACACATGGTGGCTTCATTCACAGAGCCATCTTCGAGCCGAGAAAGCTATTGAATACTTCCTAACGCCAGTGACAGCTGGCAGCCTATTTCAATGTCAGCCAATCCCAGCAAGGTGCAGTAAGGTGATAGCCCTCAGGAACTGTGTCACCTCCGATGTGTACTTTTAGCCACATGTCACAGAATCAACCAGAACCCTGAAGCCGCATGTGTACACTTGCTGTAATTGGTCTGACCTACACGTTCATGCACGGATGTTGACGTACAAATTGTAAAAAAAAAAAAAATTGAAACCAGGCCAAATTTCTCCTTGCGGTGATGTCGTTAGCCTCGTGCTGGAGAAAAACATTCAGCAAAGGGATCGCGCTCAGGCCTCTAGGCCGCCGTGCGTGCCTTCTGACACCACCACCCACCCTCAGTATCCTCTGGACAAGGGACACTTCAGTTCCACTTGTTGAGCCGCTTATGCATTTTGTACAGTTTACTTTCTGATAGCAGTCTCCACGCAGTCTGTGGCTCACGCCTGTCTCCTGTTTGTTCTCCTTCTGCTCCTACTGTCGGAGTTATTGCATGCAACACACACACACACACACACACACACACACTGTACCATCTGCAAGGCATTACAGTAAATTGCAGGAATAGAGGAATGATTTCACGCGTGTCCCGCAGGGTCCAGATGTGGCTCTTCAGTTGTAGCCATAACTGAGTTATACGTGTTCAGGAGAAATAAAGAAGGGCTAAGAAGTAAGTCTTACCCTGGCGTACTTTATCACATGTATGAGGCTCATGAAATCAGTGCTCTTGCTCTGTCCATCTCCGTTTCCTCTCCTCATTTACTCCCTCACTCTCTAACTAAATAAACACAAACCTCTGTGTCCAAACTGCAACACCAACGCTGAGGTTATCCATATAACACCAAGGTCGAGTTATTTCTCTTAGTCGTTCAGCTTGTGATTGTTGGATGGTGAGGCGGACCAGCGTCTCCAGAGCTCAGGTACTCAAGGACTCACCTCCAGACTGGCGAATGTCTACAATTTTTTCTGCAGAAGGTCGTTTGTTGCTTGAGTTTAACAGCCAACAGCGAACTTTCTCAAATCCAAAGTCAGCATGAACTAAATGTGGTCACAAGTTGTTTAAATGTTTGTAAATAAAAATGGATAAAGTAAATTAAAGTACATTCAGTGTTGCAATTTCAACATGCATAATGGAGTAATGAAAGTGTTAACTCAGAGTATACAAAACGGTAATATTTCAATTTGTCAAATAGGTAAAAATAGCTAGGGGCATTTAGAGACACGGCACCATGCTGGATATCTTTTTGGGAGGCGACAGGCATTTTATGTTGTCAGTTTTCATAGAAATACCACACGCACACTTTACCGCTGAACTTGTGCTCTCACATTTTCTCTTGTTCTTTCAGATTTTATTTAATTCACCCACGTGCAAAATCTTTGTGTGTGTGTGCATGTGCGCCCAAACTCGGGATAAAGTATTTCGTCAACAAGCAGACTTTCATCACTTTCTCTTTCCCCACCCTAGTTAGGCCCTAGTCCCCATTTCTTTTTGGCTGCTCCACTTTCTCTCACATTTGCTTCATCACTTCTGACTCCATGAGTAATTTTCTTGCCTCCACGATATACGGCAAGTTTTACACTGTGGCTCAACATTTATGCATCTTGTATGCATCACTGTAGATCCTCCATGATACATGATTTTATAATTTGTAATTATGCTGTCAAAGATGTGTATCAGTAAAGTTTACTTAGTATATTCTGGTTGTCAAATGAATATGATTGTGAGGATCAGTTCCTATTTTAACTCCACACAGGGATGGAAACACGTGTATTTGCGACTGACAAAAGCATTGATGGACTGATTTTATCTTCCAGTCCAGGGTTTGGGTTACAGGGACAAAGAGCTTATCAGAAAGTCTAAACTGACTCTAAACAGACTAAACTGTCTTTGTCCTTCCTCCTAAAAGTATTTTCACATGTTTCCATTAAGTGCGCTTTGTCTGGAGTTATCCTTAACAAAGTGGCTTTTTATGTTTTTGTCATGAGGTTTCACTTGACAATGACAATTTGTTATTGCTTTGATTTTATGATGTGTTCATTTCCTACTTTTGTCTCTTGATTTTTTGTGTTCCTAATCAATTTTCTGTTAACTCAGTTATATGTTTAGTCTATTCGTGCTATATCTGGCAAATGTGTTTTTATACAGCATGTGCTTTAGGGTTGACCCTATGACCCATCACATTGCCTTCTTGCCCATGAGGCACCCAGTCATGGAACAAACTCAGACCACCATGAAGACACATCTCTATTCATACTACACAGTCATATTGTCCATGATTCAAATCTGTTGATCTGTTCAGAAACACTAGCACGTGTCTCAGTTTGAGGTGTATGTGTTTTGTTGTTCACAATATGCCTGTGGGTTTTTCCTTTTTGAAAAGTAGGAGCTGGCGAGTTCAGCAGACAACAAACGATCCCTGCTGGAGAGATAGGAAGAGAGTCAGAGAGCACGTTTAGGACAATAGTTGACCACAAAATGACATTTCACTTATTCACTTGCTCCCCATATTGTCATTTGAAATGACAAACATGCCTTCTTTTGAGAAATTGAAAATAGTGATTAGATTTTTTACACCCAAAACAGAATAAAGTGTCCATCATATTTCTGAAACCAGCCTGTGCAGCACATTTTGTAGCCAAACAAGGCCACTTTTTACCTAAAATATCTCCTTGCCAAAGCTGTGGTCCTGTAGACTGGAATAAGACCAGTTACTGCCGTGGGATGCAAAATAATTATTGCTTGAGTTCAATTGAGAAAGATGATTCACATATTTTTCCCTTTTCTGGGAGCTCTAAACGTTATCCAGATTTGGAAAGAGCAAGGCTGAGTTGGAAGTTTTATGTTTGGTGGTCCTATGATCTTTTGGCCTGGGTTATTTTCTGATGGAATCCCAACTCAAACGCAGCTCATTATTCTCCCAGCCCGTTAGATGCTGAGGTTATAGTGTGCTCTTTGTTAGTGCTTAGCATATCTGCATATGTACTGGCGTCTGTGTTCATGTGTGTTTTGTGCACAACTACATGTCTTCCCGTCACACGTAAACACACGACCGGAGACCTCCTCGTGAGGCCCCGGGGCTGCCTTTTCTTCAAAACGTGGCAAGGAGGACTGGCGTGCAGAAGAGACGAAACCTGGGAATGGAGAAGGAGAAGCTAGGAATGTCCTTGGTTAATTAGTGGCTGCTATGGGAAATGGGAGAAATATGGCCAATGGAGAGGGTAATGATGAGCGTACTCAAAGCAGAAGTTGTCACTGTTTGTGGGAGAACAAACACATAATGCCTATAATCAAATGCACTGGATCAGATAAAACTGAAATGTTGACTCTTCCCACCTGGCAGCTTTACCCATTAGTGACGAAATTCAATCTGTTCGTCATAAAGCTGTCTTCTTTAGAGGAACCTTTCTTGTTTACGTACTGAAGTCTATCTTTGGTCAACTGTACCCAAAGAGGCTCGTGGGGGGAATACGCGTCCCAAATTGATCTTGAGTTCTTAGGGGTGCTCACCCTAAATATCACTTTGCTCTTTCTCAACATTTGCCAGTCAGAGGGAGAGTTAGACAGGCTGTGTTAAAGAACCTTGCTTTGGGAAACACAGACAAGATGTCATAATTTGAAAAATTTCTGGCTCCTGATTGTCACTTTGTTTATTTTTGTTTTTGTGCTTTTTATTATGATTATGATTTGTTTTAGTTTTTTTGTGATTTCCCTATGACCCTGTCGTGGCATTTGGGCCTTATTGGAGCAAGCTGAGCGCTTCATGTGAGCTAGTTATGTCGGTGAACAACATACAAAGGCCCTCAACACAAAGACCTCAAGAATCTGTACACTAAACTTTTAATGATTGCATGAGCTGAGTTTCAGTTTGTTTCACGCAGAGGAGGGCGAGACAGCGAACACGCAGACCTACAGAGGTCAGACCATAGTTCACTTTGAGGTTTACTAGTCTGTTGACTCTGCGCATGCTGGCACTTCTCATTATGGAGAGAGACAGAGACAGACAGCACAGCTGGGCCATGCATGCCTCAGAGCTGGACAAGCCATTAGTGCACATTTTATTGTTGAAAGGAGGATGAATCCGTCATGAAAACAATCCTGGGTTTACCAACATATATTATCGAGCTGATTGAGAACATCTTTCCCTTAGCAACTGTGTGATTTGTATTTCTCAGAGCCATTTAGCCTTCAAAGCCTTTTAAAGTAGACACATGTGGGTGCTGCGTCAGCGGCGGTGTCCTGCATTTGCAGCTAGAGCAGTTATGGCTCGTTTATCGGTTCTCCCTTAAGGTAAAAGTGAGGGATTTCTGCTTATCGCTGGGGCTCCGGTAAGAGAGTACAGAGAGGCCCAAAGCAGAACAGGTGAGATCCAAGGGGAAGAGGTTGGTTTGCGGGGTAACTGCCCATCCCCCGGTTACTCAGGGGGTCATCCAGAAGTGGCATTTTCCCATGATTATTTTTGCATTGGTTCTTTCTTTCTTGTTTCTTTCTTGTTATTCTCCTATTCTTTGTTGTTTTCGTTTTTTTCCCACCGTAATGTTAGTCATTGTCCACACTAAAATGTGTTTGTGTCCTTATTGTTCCTTCCCTTGGATGTTTGAGAGTTTGACACTAGAAGGCTGTTTTCACATTCGTCTGCTGAGGGAGGACAGTTTCTCTGTGCTCACCTTAAATCACTTTAAGACTTGCACGTTCCTGTGACATCACAAATTTCGAGGCCCATCATGGTCCAATATGCAACTTACACAACTGCAATTGGAAATATGTCACCTTCAATGAACAAACACTGGGAGAGTGGACTTTTTAGTCAAGTAGGAGACATCTTGCCTCCAGCTGCGAAATGTTTGAAATGAACAATATTTGCATATTCATAGATTCTTCATTTTTCAATTACATTTGCACAGAAGGGTGTTACGGTAGTTCGCAGAAGCCGGCGGATGAGTCAATGCACACACACCTCCCAAATCTCAAAAATGCATCATGCAGACATGCGCGCCAAGTAAGCGGATTGATTGGTCCGACTCCTGCCTGGAAGCGGGTTTGAAACGTGATAGAAAAAAATCACGCAACAAAATCCATATAAGTATTTTTTTTTAGAAGCCACATAAACAACCCTCTCTTCTGAATCCCTCCTTCCTTCCTTTCCTACCTTCCCCGTTGTGCTCCCTCCTTGTTACCTCTTAGTCTAATTTTGTTTTTAGGTTGGTTGCCCTTATGTTATGTCTTCTTTTTATTTAGTTGGTTATATTAATTTTTGCTTAGCCGGTTTGATTGTTTGAGAGTAACGAAATTTAAATCCACTGTATGTCCTGTACAATGCTGCAAGATTGACAATAAAGCAGACTTTGACTTTGACTTTAACTCTCACCCAGCACTGTGGTATGTCAGGTATTGAGTAACAGCAGCATGCCTGTGGTTTAGGGCAGGAAGAATAGTTACTGCAGCTTAGCTACAGTATGTACACTATGAATGCACTGCTGTATTGCTACTGAGCAACTATGCGGCACAGGTCGCCTCAGGTCAGTCCGGTGCTTGCAGACGGTAATTTACATATATATTGGTAAAATAGGTCATGGCTGTGTCTAATATGTACTGTGTGCAAGCGTCTTTTGCACATATATAGTTAACCTTTTTACTCATTGTATGTATATTCCTTGCGTCACTGCCTTCGTTTCTAACTTTTTTTCCCATTTATTTCTAATGATCATAGAATTCATGTGGTTGTGCTTGTTTTTCTGTTGACTCGAGTGCAGATGTAGCCTTTGTTCTAAAATGTAGATTCATACCGTTACGTGCTTAATTCGAACCACAGAGTGAAAATAAAGATTTCCACCCCTCTAACTGGAGGCTCCACGGCACAGTGCCTTAGGCCTCATTTAACACTACTCGTGCAGCCCCTTGTAGTCACGTGCACACACGGTATTACAGGTATTCTCTTTTATACTAAATCTTTCCTCTCCTACTGCCTTATTTCCTGTCATTCATTGTAATAGGACAACGATTTCTTCTCTGTTCCTTGCTCCTTGTTACATCATGCAAAGTGTGTGGTCTTGCCATGATGCCTCAATGCATTGTTTCCAAACTGACGCTATTCCGACACTTATGCATTTAGGATTCATTTCTTCTCTTTCTCTCTCTCTCTGTGTGTTGAGTGTTCTTGCATGACAATACCGTGCCTCTGTTTAAAGCCCTTGTGGGTTTTTCTAGACAATCAGACAATCATTGAGTAATCTGGCTCTCCAATGACCTGCCTAGTTAAATAAAGGGGGTTAAATAAAAACAAACACACAGGCGCACATGCACCAAGATAACAGGCCTTCCTTCAGCTGTAATACACGGCGCTGATATCTTGAAGAAATGGATGTGGAGGCCTTGACATTAAGGAGAGGTCAAATAGAAGTTGATTAAATGAAAAGAAAGGACAATGGAACACGTCTTGTTTCTATTGTTATTGGTTTTAGACTCTGTCTGGAGGAGGCTCAGGCAGATTACCAACTACAAACCTAAAGCCCTCTACTTCATTAACAAATCTCTGCTCTGTCTGTGAACTTCTCTCGTTGGAGAGAGAAGTTAACAGACTGTTCAAGAGGCAGAACAACCCGCAAAGCAGCCGGACCAGACTCTGCCTCGTCCTCCACTCTGAAGCACTGTGCTGATCAGCTGTCTCCGGTGTTCACAGTCTGTGGATGATGCAGTAAACATGGCCCTCCACTTCATCCTCCGGCATCTAGACACTTCAAGAACCTATGCCAGGATCCTGCATTTTAGCTCTGCCTTCAACACCATCATCCTGGCTCTGCTGCAGGACAAGCTTTGTGAGCTGAATGTGCCTGACTCCATCTGCAGGTGGATCACAGACTTCCTGATGGACAGAAAGCAGGTGGGGAAGGAAGATGGGGAAGCATCTCTCAGACTCCCGGACCATCAGCATCGGTTCCCCTCAAGGCTTTGTCCTTTCCCCCCTACTCTTCTCCCTGTACACCAACAGCTGCACCTCCAGTCATCAATCTGCCAAGCTCCTGATGTTCGTGGACGAGACCACCCTTATTGGGCTCATCTCTGGTGGGGATGAGACCACCTACAGGTGGGAGATTGACCATCTGTTGACTTGGTGCAGACAGAACAACCTGGAGCTCAATGCTCTAAAGACAGTAGAGTGGGTAGTGGATATCAGGAAGAACACAGCCCCACCCGCCCCCATCACTCTGTGTGGCTCCTCAGTCAGCACTGTGGAGTCCTTCTGCTTCCTGGGCACCAATATTAGCCAGCTGGGAAGATTGTGGACCAAAACCTCATATCATAAGAACACTTTCTTCCCGTCTGTAATTGGTCTCATCAACAAGACCCTAATTCTAATTTTATCTTTTTCTATTTTAGTTTATATTTAAAAAAAGATTTATTGCTAATTTGTCTATTTTATATTTGTATTCTTGACCTGCTTTTTTACAGTACATCCTTTTTAGTGGCTTTCACCATACACCAAAGCACTTAATAAATCAGATTCTGTTATTTTCACTTTTCTGTTTTGTTTGTTTTTTCATCTCATGACCGTCAGGACTCCTCCATGTTTGCGAGGCTCATCTGACTTTAATTCAATGCAACATGAGCCACACTTAGCTTTATCCTCCAGAGGCGTGCACATCTGCTGTGTTAACAAATTGCTCAAAGCTGCCTCATCATGCAGTGGTGGAATGGGCCGGGCTGAGGCTGGATGTGGGCTCGTAAGCGTCTGGTCAGCACCACTTATTGCTAAGAGCTAGTGGCTCTATCGACAACACTAGAAGTGTGTATTTCTGTGCGTTCATCATCACTGTGTCTGCCCAAATACATAGTTTTCTACTTTCCTTTTGACCGTAACCCCCTCTACTTACTATGTAAAGTTTGAAATGTTTGAGGGTTTTTGACATTGTATGACTGGAATACTAAACTGCGCATTAGCGATGGTTACTCTGTATGGGTGGCCACGAAGCATGGTTTCTGTCCATAAAAAAAATACAAAAATGTGTGTGTGTGTGTGTGGCGGACGATCTCATCATACCAGTTGCAGCTCGTCAAGGCTACAGTGTCCTCTGTAACAATCTCTTGCTTTCTCTTTTCTGACCAATAACATGATAGAGCTCAAAACGTTCTTATTAGAACACTCACGGGCACACAAACACACGTGCGGGTATGAGCACATAGATGTTGTGATTTACTTCACGAATGTGATAGTGAACTTATCTCTTACTACTCTCTGTCTTGCTTGGTTTCTCTTTTTTTTCTCTCTCTCTCTCTCTCTCTCTCTGGGTCTCTCTTGTGGTAAATCTCCTCTGTTCAGTGAGGTTTTTATTGCTTTTCACTGTATATTTCCCTGCTTCGGTCATTAAAGCAGATGATTTAGTGTGGGTGTGTTGGACTCGCTATGAATAAAACACAGACTTTTGTGTACCGTCGGTCCACCCAGGAGAAAGGGGGAAAGGTGAGGCCAAACCATGGGGCTGCGGTCATGCTGAGGGTGCGATGCTGAAATAATTTAGTGGTTGTTATACCTATACCATGATGCAGGACTTTTGGGAATAGTGTTCAACTGATAACATGTAAAACCTTTCACGCTTTTGCTGGAAGCAGCCCTGAAAGTCATATCAAACCCTGTTGTGTGATTTTTAAAAAAAATCACAGTTGTCACTCTGTAAAACAATCCTTTATTGTGTTTCCAAATCTTGGAGATTTTCATCCAGCCGGAGTGGAATTTCTGCTTTTGTGATATGATAGATCAGGGGAGGGGATAAGAGTGATAAAGTGGTGTTTTAGATGGACCAGAAAGAACAAGTATGGACACATAGTAGCAGCCAGCAAGGTGTGTGTGTGTGTGTGTGTGTTTGGCACACAGAGATGAGTCAGATCACTTGGTTCCAGACATGGAGACCCATTGGCTGGTAGACGGAGTGACTGATAAACTCTGTTAACTGACTCTGATAAAGCATAACTGGAACACACCGCGGAGTCAAAACATATGCGAATGATGGTCGATGAAAGGCGCTCTGTTGAACGCCTCAAGAATGTTTTTGCAGCTCTGGTCGAGCAGGAGTGGAAAAATAAGGCCTGAAGAAGTTGTTTTAGGGTTTATATTACTCCCTTTATTTTTCTCGTTCCCTCTCTCGAGTCGACCCTCTCACTCATGTGCACACATGTACCCAGGCTTGAAGGAAGCACAAATGTTAAATAGTGTCCGTAAATGACTGGGTTTTATGGTTCTAGCATTTCCAATAATTCTGTCTTGCCTGTCCATGAAGGAAAGTCACACACACTCAGTCATACACATTAGGGCAAGTATGGCCTGAAAATGGTTTAGTTCGTCCAATGTTAGCTTTGGTACGAGGTCAAGCACTGCCATCAATTTGTCTGAAGGTCTGGTCTCACCAGTAAACGTCCAGATAATGTGATATCACAGTTCAGTTGTGGCGTCCTCCAAACCGTCGGCCATGTTGTTGCTCTTTAACAACCAAGCGTCCGCCCGAGAGTGACCACGGTGTGTTGAGCTGGACAGGATTTTAACAGGGCAATAAGTCAGTCATCAAACCTGTTATTGGTGGATTGTGTTTTTAAAGTAGACTTTATTGAGTGGTTCAGTGTGTGCAGGGCAGATCAGCAACAGTTTGGACTTGTTCCCTTTCCACAGTAGGAAAAATAGACCAGAGACTAGACTGACATCATCTCCAATTTGTTCCCTATAACAAATCAATCCACAGTGTGGAGTGACTGACTCAGTGGAGCCAATTCAAAGTTGAACTTCTGATCATTACTTTTAAGTTATGCCTCTGGTATGCAGAATAATTGCTGTGCAAAGCATAATATCCACGGCTGATTTAGTGCATGAAATAGCCATTTTGTGGTTTATTCTCTAAATTTAAGTGGATTTATACGGAGGTATTTTTCGGTCAGATTCTGATACAGATTATGTGCAATTCAAATTTCCAATAACCACTATATCTGCTGATATATGTCATATCATAAATAGTCTTTTCCATTAGTCTTGTTATTGTTTTATTCTTTCATCATTGGTTCGATTGGGATTTCCCACCTTGGCTTGACGTTATTTTGTGAAAAAGACCTGTATTCCTGTCTTTGCCGTTAGTATTGGCTTGCATGTGAAAGAGAGACTTTAATGGGACTGCTAATGAAACACTTAACCTGAAGAGACAGATATTTGTTAATGAAAAGGTACAACTGAATTGAAAAGTTAGACATGATTCTCTCCACTAGTTTAACTTGCCAAGCAAGGTTTGTACTCAAGGCGAAAGTCACACAAAAAGAGGGATGTTTTTGGCAACTCTGTGTAGCCCAAAGCATATTTCTTCAGACAATGTGTCTGCGTTCAAACTAGAGAAGCCTCCAGACTTTCAGGGCTTGGTTCCTTGTAATTTTGGCAGAATTTATCTGTTCCTCATTGGCAGAGATTTTGCTGATCAAAGTACATCTCTGAAGATACTAATATTGGTGGATAATCCATCAACTGTTGAGAGTGCAAGATAGGTCACTCTTTTCTCACTTCTCTGAAACACATGTACTTCTGTCTGTGTTTAGCATTTAAAATGCAACTGTGACGAGAACCGGACTTTCCTCCGGTGACAGCGGAGAGGGTGGTTATGGTCGTGACCCTCACCTCTCCTCTGTCTGTCCTCTGTGTCAACACTCCCTCTCTCTTCTCTTGTCTGAGACAGTCGTGGCTGACGACCAGTTCCCAGGCCCTGCTGACAGGTCATTTAATGGTCATCTAGCCCGGGCCCTTGATGCTGAACCCCAGGGTTAACGTGGAACGCATCGCTTCCTGGGCTCGGCAGCCAGCAGCACTTTAGAGACTCACTTCATGCATTACAGATGCAAACACAAACTTAAACACATGTCAGTGAAAGTACACTTTATATTTATTTGTCAGCAAAGCCGTCTTCCTTTTTTATCATGTGCATTTAAATGATTTATGTTCCCTATTAGTACTTTCACACCCTTACCTCCCCTTCGGTCTGTATACCCTGACACTCTCATGCCCACCCACATACTACAACAACCCCACCCCCTCCCAGTCCACAGAGCAGCGCTGGATGTTGAGGGTCTTTATGGCTGGTTACCTGGCTGCTTTATAGCTCAGCTAGTCATTTATAGGTCTACCTGAGGGTGTGAGTACACTTCAGTGTCTGTGCCATTTTGAGGGTGATCTTCTAATGCCTCTCCTCATTCATCTGGAATAGGTAGAACCGTGTGTGTTTAAAAGGTCTGTGTAATCATCTTTTTGAGCAGCTGAAGCCCTGGATTTCTCTCGCTGACTCCCCTTTTGTAAGAATATAGGTTAGGGTTTTCATTTTTTATGTCAACAATGTGCAAAACAGATGCGCTGTCCGTCATGTTGTCAGAAAGCACTATGTGTGTGTGTTAAGTTGTCTCGAGATGTCTATAAGTGTCTTTTATATTGTGAGGTTGTTTTTCTATACATACTTGTTATTTTGCAAAGATCTGATATGTGGCTGACGCCGTAGGACTGTCTTGTTGCGGGCTCGCTGTTCCCCCCCTGCATAGGGGGGATTAACTGAGCGATTGAGGCTGCCTCTGTCAGCGTGGAGCTGCGCTGACGAAAAGTTGGAATGGTAATGAAGCATTGTTCTGCTTCTTGAGGACAGGAGGGAAATAGCTGCTGAAGCTGTTGCATTTTTTCCATTTGGCAACTTTGCATGTGGTCACATGTGGAATTGGGAGTGTGTGTGGTGATGGGGAGGGGGGTGTAATTGGGTCACTGCAGACCTGTTGACACGGGACTCAAGTGAGTTTAATTAAATCCTGAGCATGTGTGTATACACATGCATGTGCCACTATTTGTCCTTGTGTGTGTGTGTGTGTGTGTGTGTGTGTGCGCGCCGGTTGTCAGGGGCCAGCGAACAGGGCCCGGTGAAGCAAGGAGAGAGGGTAGAGCAGCCGCTTGGCAGCCAATCTAAGAGCCTCATCACTTGGGCTCAGACATGGCCACAGCTGGCCCCTTCACCAACAATCCTGGCTTTTCTTCCTCTCTCAGGAACGCAGCGCGTCAACTCTAATTCCCTTCTAATGAACTGGCTACTGAAGGTAGCTAGGCAGGCAGACCCAGCACATGTATTAAATACACACACACACTGGAAACAAAACACACAGACTCAGACACAGTGGAGAAAGTATGTTGCATTCAAGTACATTTCACTGCTCAGCAGGGAGACTGTGACACCTGCGGCGGATCCTTGAACTCATCATGACTTAGAAGCTGCATTCAGGACCACCTGTGTTTAACCTTTAAGGCCATATAAGAACCTACACTTTCCCCAGTGTGTGAAGGTAAACCGCACAGACTCTTAACCATTTCAACATGAAGAAATTCTGTCTGATTTACACAAAAAAATCTTAATGTTGAAATGTTTATCAAAGATCCTCAGAAATATTTCGCTCAGATAAAGTGATTGTTATAATAACACATGAGCGGTTCAAACCGGGGATAAAAAGAACCAACATGTCATTCTTTTTGCTTCCTCATGTACAGAAATAAACAGGAGAGGGATATATTCATATCAGGTGCAATAGGACCAGTTATGACACATAGGTCCTCTCAAGTGAATAGAATTAACTGGGACAGTGTTGAATGTGGACAGTCAAATGAATCTGAAATGAAGACTAGTGTAATTGCGAAACAAAATTTGACCATTTTGAGTTGAAGCCTTCTGTGGCGCAGGCTTTGGAGCTCTGATGCTGCTAATGGAAACATTTATACACATTCAGACAGCACAACTGCTGAGGTTTGACTGATCTATGATCTTGTGAGTTTACAAAGAGTGACAAAGTTCATCAGTTGTGATATATTGTTTATTTGCTTGCTTTTGGCACAACTTTGAAGCATAGTAATCCACCAAAAAATGACCAAAGTTTGAAAGGACTTATCATTGCCAAACCATTTGTTTAATATAATATCTTCTTAAATATTCACTTGCGTATCTGTTATGGAAAGGATTTCTCTTTTTTTATTTCACATATTTGCGGAGCACTCCACATACTGGAGACGGTTTTACAGATCCTGTGTTGTTCCATTATGAATCCTGTTTAATCATCAGTGGATTATTCTGCGCCAGTCCTTCCATTGTCGGGGTAATGTGAACACCCATGGGCCTGCAGCTTAAGTGGGCATAAAACCATTAGCTGTGTCTAACTCCCTCACACAAGAGTAATGTCACTGGAACAGAGAGTGTGTTCTGTCACAGCAAACAATAAAGAAAGGAAGAGGGCAGGGTTATCATAAGAATAAATAGATAATCTGCTGGTCATATGAACTGTTGTCATCAGACAATGATTATGAAAATACTCGAGAGAAAAAATAGCATGTGCTGATGTGGTTATACTTTTAAATGGGTGATACAGATGTTTAGTTACATCCAAATGTTCATCATATTTTTACTAATAAATGTTAAACTATAGCAGATCTGCCACACGTTAATCTGCTGCCTATTGTGTGTGTGTGTGTGTGTGTGAGGCAGCAATAAAGTAAGGCCTAAAGTTTTAAAGTTGATTAACAGTTTAAATGTTTTTAGAGAAAAGAGCAGGTTTAATATTGGTGATTCTCTTGACTCTATGGATGGCAATGTCATTATATCCAGACTGAAATATCTAAATAACAATTAGACGGATTGGCATGGAATCTTGTGCAGTCATTCTTGGTCCCTGGAGGGTGAATCCCAAACAACTTAATCCTCTGATTTTCCCTCTAGTGACGTCATGAGGTTGACATTTCTGGTTTTTAGTGCAATTTCTTGTCAACTATTTTATGGATTGTCATGTAATTTGTGTACACACGCTCATGCCCCCTCAGCATGAATTGTAACAATCTTGACTCAACAGGTTAGAATTTTAATTTGTCCAACACTTTATGACCAAATACCTGCAAAACGGATGACATTCCCATCAGCCTCAGCTGTACTTTGTGTGTGTGTGTGTGTGTGTGTGTGTGTGTAAATGTTAGCACGCTAACATGCTAAACTAAGATGATGGACATGGTAAACATTACTCCTCTTAAACATATGCATGTTAACATTGTCAGCGGGAGCAAGTTAGCATGTTGACATTAGTATATAGTAGACTGCTGAGTCTTCCTCCTCCACATTGTTGATGGTCAATAATAATCTGATTCATTGTGATAATTTCATGTGTGAGAGGAGAAACTGGAGCATATTTTAAAGACCACCACCCACAATAGTAAACCAGCACAAACTGAGAAACTCCTCCAGGAATCTGTTTATACCAGCGAGCAGGACTGACAGTAACATGTTGTCAGTGTGTGCTGAGAATGACCTTACTGCTGACAGACTGGAGGGTTTGGAGAATTAGGAGAGGAGGTGCTGAAGGAGCAATTTAGCACAACACCAAAACTGAGTGACTGACAGGAGGAGAGGCTTTGGTTCATTCTGCGTGGTTGGTCACATTTGTTGGTCTCGTATCTTCTGTTAATCGAAAAGTATTTTCTGTCTCCATTATCGCCAGTGTAGGCGAAATCTTTTATATGTACAATGTAACTGTATCCGGTTTACAGTTCAGCGCACCTAAGTACAGTCTCACAGAGCTGCTTGCGTGGCTAGTCTTGTTTTTCGTTATTATGAAAACACACACACACACATATGTGTATATATATATACAGTATATAGCCAAGAAGAAATCTCAGGGAATAAATATAACACCAGGATTTATTCACATTCCTGTCTGCCAACACTTTAGATTCCAAGAAAAACCTTGTAATGAATATTTGTCACAGTTTTTAAAAATGATTTCACTGGACTATAGTCTCTGATGTTAAATTCTGAACATTATATAATATCTTAAGCCAACATATTCCTACTTAAATACATTGAATTTCACCAAAAAATACCTTAGCTTTCATTGAACTTGATATCTAGATGAGTGTGGGAAAAGTATATTGACCTAATGTTTTATCGGGACGACTGGGGTAAACGGTGCACTCTCACACTTTAAAATCAGTGACTTGGTGATACCCAACAACACATCCACTGTTCTTGCTGTGACTGACCCCAAGTGTCCTCGTAACCCTGCGTGATTGCGCAAACATTTATTTTATGGCCAAAGCGGCTCTAGTTTCAGTCTAAAACACTGAGTAACCGCTGGCCAGTCCCAGTCGGGACAGCTGGACGAGCTGCAGGCCTGCAGTCCTTGGAGTCAGGAGAGCTGATACAAGGGGACTGTTCAGGTTCACGGTTCAGCAGACCCTTCACCGTCCGAGATACTGCTGCACCACTCACTCACTCCCACTGACTGGGATAACATAACCAGGGGACTGATAAAGAAGAGCGGAGAAGCGGGTGGAGAAAAAAAGGTTGAAATGAAAATAGAATGATTAGCAAATAAAGGTGAGGTTACACCACACAATTTAAAGCCTGATTATGACCCCTATTTGACCATGAAGACTGGTTCCCAATACTATGGAGTCTGCACTGCTGAGATTTAAGTTTCAAATCTCTCCCCTTCAGTTTGAGGTGATTTGTCATATTTTGTCTAACGTGATTGTTCTTGTCCACGATTGTCAAGTCAGTTTCATTTAGATGGCCCAAAATAACAAATTTTGCTTTTGTGGGCTTTACAATATGTACAACATACAGTACGTCATCATCTATAATTAGACCCTGAATTCAGATTAAAATAATTAAATGGGGAAAAAAGGGAGAACCCTCAGAAACAGCAACAAAAAGAGGGATCTGTCGTCCATGATGGACTTAACATGCAATAGTTGTCGATAATAGTTATAGTTAATAGTTTTAAACATGATTGCAATAGTAATCTGCAAAAGTCAATATTGTAGATCTTTTCATAGCTGGATAGGATTTTGAAAGTCTTCTAGTGTGTGCTCATCTTAGAGTAATAGAGTGATCCTGTGTGAGCCTTAAAAAGCCCTCTGAAATAATAATTTATTGAGAAGTAGACAACCAGCTGCTTTGTTTTGGTTTCATATTCCCCAAAGGCCTCACCTCGCTTTCTACTCTACTTTCTGGCCAGCTCCTACCTGTCGACTGGAGCTTATTTTGCTCTTGTGTGTGTTTTTAGCAGTAGAGCTGGCCTAGCTAAAGGCCATGATCTCATATGACAGAGAAAGGACCCTTTGACTGATACTGATCTGGTAATAGCTGCTCTAACTCAACCCCATAACCTTATACCTCTGCAGGCTGCTTTCATTAGCTCCACCTATATACTGTATATAATACACTACTATGTGTGTCTGATGCTATCAGTGCATTTGGACGTGCCTATATGTGCTCACACAAGCGTGTGTTCAATTTTCATACTTTTACATATTTTGTGACACTTAAGTGCAAACGAGCATGTGCACAGCATTTTTTAATAATGCAGTATTTATCTCTGCACCTGTGTGTGTGTGTGTGTGTGTGTGTGTGTGTGTGTGTATCTACTCCTATTTTCTGATGACTGGACATCTTGCTCAGCTGAACTCCACCACAACCCCAGCTGCAGATGCCCAATCACATGCACTCCCCACTTCAAACACACACACACACACACACACCATTTGTGCATTTGTCCATCATCCACATATCCATTTGTCTGGCCCTCAATTAGTCAGTTATTCCACTGATTTACACTATCTCTTACATTATCAAACAACAACACATTCTCATAATCATAATATATCTGGGCTGTCTCAGACCCTCTCATACACACAGACACACAGGCAGAGATGCACATTAGAGTAGATTAATATACCCATCATATCTGCTGGTGTTGACGGCTGCTGTCATGGGCAGAAGGTCATTTTATGATGTGCGTTTGGGTCCGTGTGAGAGAGCGGTGTGAGGCGATGGCTGACGAGACAGGAGGCGGGTTCTCTCGCCGCCCTCTGTTTTGTGCAAACTCTGATACAGAGACAGACTGAAGCCAGGGGGAACTTTTGGAGCATCAGGCGGCTCATCGCAGAGTGTTGGAAGAGCTGGAAAGGTGTTGAGACGTTGGGCGAGCGGGTGGGTGCAGATAGCCCTGAGAGTGTGAGACTGGGCTGCACAAGTCTGTCGTTTGCAAGGAGGAGATTGCATAACAGTTATGTCATGATGTACATGCCTTTCTTTCTCTTATGCCACCACTCAGGAAAAAATATTAATAATATACAACATTATATAATAATAATTATTTGATGACTAATTAGCTTGTGTGGTTAAACCAGTTTTAGTCACACCCCTAAGACTGAAAAGGGTTTCTGTCTGGATTATTGTGTCAGGCCGAATTCGGTACACATGCACTTCTATTTACAGTCTCTCCTCTGAGTGCATGAATGAGGCCTGTAATAGTTTTTTCATTCATAATCAGCCCATGTGATCGAGATATTCACAGCAATCCCGCTTTGCTCCCACAATTAACTCTGCATGACTAACGGCACTCTCCTATTAATGCATGTGCACATACATCATTAAGCTGTATTGTTAGCACATGTATGTATGTGTGTTTGTACAGCTATGTGCGTAAATATGCGCATGCATGCATGTATGTGTTTTCCCTGTGTGGGAAAATGGGCTGTTGGCGAGGTGGAGCATGAACACGATAGTAAACAGAGGCCATTATCAGTGATAAAGCTCCACTCCTATTATGTGGCTGTTTGACTTGTTGTGCGTTTACTGTGAGAAAACCAGAGATAAGGCCACAGAGAAAGTGAACGCAATTTGGAGAAATAGCTGTGACTGGAGGCACAAAGAGGCCGCAGGGTGCGAGGTGGTAGTGCTGTTGAATAGGAAAGAGTGAGCGAGGGAGAGGAAGACAGTAAGCAGGAGTGGTGTGGGAATGGAGGTGTTTTTTTGGGGTTTTTTTTCGCCCAAACAAAGTGTGGCCGGCCCTCGCTGACTTCATTGGCCTGGGAGAGATGGATATTAGAGAGAGGAGGAGGGACAGGTACATTTTGTTGACACATCAAAGACAGATGGTGAGGATGAAATAACAATGATGACCTGGAAGGTAGAGTAGAGGCGATAAATACCTTGGTTGGAGTCACAGTACTGAGAAAGCTTTTTAGAAAATTGTTTCCCTGTGCATGTATTCCCAATAAGACAGGATGCAACGTTACAAAATAATTTGATAATTTCATTACCTGTCTATACTATGCATCTGTTCTCTTCACTTTCCCTTTGTGGGGTCGGTAACATTTATATTAAGAACCCTTCCAAAGAAAAAAACCCAAAACAATAAAAGAGACCTTTTCCCATACATACGTTATATTTTTCTTTTCTAGACAATTTCCACTTGGCAGGCATGTTTACCAAAGAATTTTACGCCTTTGCAGTCATGACCGGCATTCCGTTGTTTCTCCGTTTGCAAACAGCCAAAAGCAAAATGACTTCTAGAAATGTAACAAAAGACTCAAATGAAAATGATACAAAGCTCCTTGTCACAATAGTCTGGAAAACCGTTGTGAACGCAACAAAAGGATGGGAGCTATTACAACCACAGGCTCGTGTCTGCCAGGTTTCAATGACAGAATGAGCCTGAAGGTTCGTGATTCAAACTGTGAAAACCTTCCTCTGTTTCAAATTCATAGCTGCACTCTTCTCCTCTGTCACTCCTGCACATGTACACATCACAACCCGTGTCACTATGCACAGTTGCTTAAGATACCCAAACAAAGTCTGTCATTATATTGTCATACCCAGAGCATTACATCACCAGTCTGTCATTCTCTGTTGATGTGGCAGCAGCCGTGTGGTGTTCCTCTAGAATAGTACCATTACACAAGGTCATCATCTTTAGCCTATCACTGGAAGTGGCTTCTCCACTTCAGTCAGCCTATCTGTGGCCTGTGATGTGAAGTGGTTAGATCAGCCACCACTCCCTGTCCTTTTTTCCCGCCTGGATAACAACACAGCATGCTGGCTGTTGCTCTCATTGATGAAGAGGGCGATTACAGTATGAAGGTGAGTAGGAGGCAAAGAATGAGGGAGATTTGCCATTCTTGCCTGTGTTTGCGCAAGCGTGCCTCTGTTTAAGCCATGATTTCCTGTTTGGTGTGTTTACTATGACCAGTTATACTTTCCCCATTGAGTTTAATGCTCACAGGTTCCGCATTCCCCAATCTTCTTACCTCAGATCATGAGAGGAGGCAGGTGACTGTGGCCTTGTTTAGGTCTGCATGGGTGGAGGTTCGAGGTAGAGCTGGAACAGTTAATCAGCAACTGATTTGCTACTGGATTAATGATTAAAGTTATTTCTTAAGCAAATAATGCTTCACATTCTCTCCCTGCAACTTAGCAAATATGAAGAAACTGAATGTCTTTGGGTTTTTGGACAACAGTTGAAGACGTCAACTTTGGCTCTGGGAAACTATGATGGGTGTTTCGATGTTACGGTTTTCTGACCCTGCGTTGACTAACATGCATCGATTAAGTGAAAACATTCAGAGCAGATTAAGCAATAATGAAAATAATCATTAAAGGCAGATATGGTTCAAGGTCACGTTGAATCTGTTTTTCTTTGTCCATTTTGAAACATATTCCTCCCGGGTTTTATGCTTTGATAATGATCTTTTTTAGCCTAGTTATGAGCACGATGGAATGTAAATCAGTGAGCATGAATCTGCATTTGTTTAATGTAACATGTTCAACAGAGTTGGACTGAGTCTGAGTGTTTTCACTCATTGGAAAATAATGGAAGCAAAGCTTGTCTGCTCTGACCACTTTTGCCCTAAAATCGAGCATACTGCTCCATCTAGTGGTGCCTATGTAAAACATCACTCCATATTCCCTGTGACATGATTCAGTGATTCTGTAATAATAAGTGTTGTTTCTGTTTCTGACCATAATTTGAATGCCTCCCACTCATTTCTTTCCCTCTGCCTCTCTTGTCCCGTTGCTTTCAGGATGTTGATCCCTCTGTTTGATGATGACACTGGTCTGCTCACGCTGGCTGGCATGGTAAGATTATTGCCCCTTTATCATGCATTCTGCCGGGTGATAACTTTGACGAATGGGTTTTATGTTATATATTTATGCCTGAATGTTTTTGTGTAGTTGTATCACAGATGAGGGATTCAGCAGCCTTGACAGTTTTTAGACTTTAAAGGCCAACTGTCATTACTGCAATACATATTTCACCTTGATGCTGATAATAAAATTGAATATTGTTCTCGCTTGCACAGGGAGACAATGTGGTTGATTGCTTTGAAGTGTCTGCCTCTGAGCCTTTCCTCTCGCAAGGTAAAGCTTTGTCATCTGTTATCTGTCTGCTCAGAATATTACAACTCTCCCTCCCATGTTTGACCACTCTTTTCTTTCTTTGTCCTTGACATTTTTATCGCTGTAGTGAGCCACTGTCTGACGGACACCTCAACACGAGGAGTTGCCATGGTACCCAAGCTGGCATTGGATATCATGTCCTGCGAGGTGATGCGTGTGCTTCAGCTGACAGACAGCTGCATTGTGCCAATCAGCTATCAAGTCCCTCGCAAGGTGTGTGTATGCACCGCACTACAGCACGTACAGCGCATTCATTCAATGTATGCACGGAATTTTGCATCTTTTCATTGGTGTTTTCATGCATGCATATTTTGTGCATTCAGAATTCAGGCCAGGATTTTCATGAAGATCTTTACCCAGATACAGTGGGCACAACTCCAGCCTTGTCTGCTGAGGAGTGGTGGCAAGGAGGGAACAAACAGGTAAAGGATCTCCACTCTCAACAAGTTTATCCGGTCTGCACACTGTCTCTCTTGTCAAACAATTAGCTCCGTTTGTCCTCAGGTGGAAAAAGTCAGCCTCCACCCAGACAAACAGCCCAAACCAAAGGCTCCACCAGCCAAACCGATGCCTGCAAAGAAAGAGCTTGCCAGTGGGGGTAGCAAGGAGGTGAGAGACACATCTGTAGATAAGCTACTGGTGGATTCTCATGGGGAATTCAATCCCAAATTGGTGGTAGTAACAACTTATTTTTTTGTGACAAGTTAACTGCCACCCCACTGTTCTACAGGATCCAGCACGGGGCTGCTCCACCTCCAGTAGTCCTTTGAGCACTCCCAGCAGCAGTGCTGCCCCGTCCCGCTCACCCTCCTCCACCTCCGGCCTCTCCTCAGGCTTCCTCCCCAGTCCCAGTCCCAGTCAGAGCACCAAGACCATCCAGAGCCTGCTGGGTATGAACACACACACCATGAAATCTCTTATTCTTCATTATAGTGGCTGTCATTTTATAATAACGTTTCTTTAGTGACTGTTAATTCAGAATTATCTCTGATCTAGGGCCAACCTCCAAGTTCCGTCACATCCAGGGTGCAGTGATGCACCGGGACACGCACATCACAAACCTGCGTGGCCTCAACCTGACTACACCAGGCGAGTCTGACGGTTTCTGTGTCAACTGCGAACGTGTGGCAGTGCCCCTCGCCATCTCCGGGGGCCAGTTGGCCATCTTTGAGGTACAGCATCAGCTGGAGACTAAATTAAAATCTGTTTATGTCATGTTGATTTAGAAAAACTGGTTGGTTTCCATGTTGACATGTGTCTTTTTCTTTGACTACTGTGTACTGTATGTGTGTGAGTGACTGATTTTATTCCTGTCCTCTCCTTTCCTCAGCGCTCTCAGCCTGGCAGGCTGCCAGACACGGCCCTTCCCACAATCCAGAACTCTGTAAATGTGGTCGACTTATCCTGGGACCCCTTTGACACACACAGGCTTGCTGTGGGTAAGTGTATGCATGTATGTACTGTGTAGGTGTGAGCATTTGCAGCTTTATGTTGTATTGACGGCTCACTCTCTGTCCTGATGAGTGTGTGATTGTGATCTGACATGCGTCTCTCTCTTTCCATGCTAGCTGGTGATGATGCAAAGATTCGAGTGTGGCAGATACCAAAGGGAGGGCTGAAAGAGACCCTGACGGAGCCTGAGCTCATCTTGCAAGGTACGACAGGCCCCACTTACTGAAATGACCTCTACTTAGTTTTCAGATCATTGATTGGCAAGCCTGACATACAACAGTTACTGCAGCACAAAACCCTGCAGGACTTCACTAAAAAGATCTACAGTATAACAACTGACACAACAGAGTATATGGTTGATTGATACAGTACATCCATGTGAATTATTTCCTGTATAAGAAGGAAGAACGTAATGATAGTCACAACAAAGTGAAAGTCAAGTTGTTTGACAGCCACTGTGACCCCTCGTAGGCCACACAGAGAAGATTTACTCCATCAAATTCCACCCTCTGGCCAGCGGACTCCTGGTGTCTTCATCCTACGATCTAACAGTCAGACTGTGGAACCTGGAGGCCAGAGAGCAGGTCAAACTCCTCACCGGACACCAGGACCAGGTGGGTGACCAAGATTCACGCCTTGAACAAATATTGGAATACAAGACTCAATAAGTAAAACATGAGAGACTGTTTTCCCAGCAGTTTGGATTCTGAGCTTTCTTCTTCCCCTTCTTTTCCTTCTTCTTCTTTCTTGTTTCCTCTTGTGGATTGTATTCAGGTATTTGGCATGGCATGGAGCCCAGATGGCAATCTCCTGGCCACAGTATGCAAAGATGGGAAAGTTCGCATCTATGACCCCCGCAAGTCCACTGCGCCTGTGCAGGTATATACAACACATTGGAGAATATGGGAGGATACAATAAAATAAAAAGTAAAGATTTGTCATTAGGTGTTGTTGCGGCTGACTCAAACACAACAATACCAGGAGTGAGGTTTACCGCATATTAGTTTATTGGCGTAAATGAATGAACAACTGAAAAACCAGATACCAAGCACCACCAAGGTGCTGCTTCAGCCGGATGGATAGAGAGAGAGAGACCTGCCTATAGACTCAGCCCACTAGTTAGCACAGGTTCCTGCCAATCAGATTATCAACCTAGAGGGGTCAACAGGAAAGGCCAAAATAAAACCGGATGTAACAGAGTCTCTAACAACACTTAACTCTTTTAAGCCACTTTTCAGAACCATAGTCTTTGTTAGAAAAACATGTTGCTTTTTTTCACAAGTGTGTTACTACTTCTACATTTACAAAGAGTTAGAATATCTAACCCCAACACACACACGCTTACTGTTTTCTTTTTTCAGGAGGGCCCAGGTCCTGAGGGCCACAGGGGAGCTCGTGTGGTGTGGGTGTGTGAGGGCAAATACCTGTTGGTGTCGGGATTTGACAGGTACTGAACAGGACATTTTTTTTGTTAAAGTGTCATAAAGCAGGCAAAAATATAACCATATGTATATTTAAGAGCGATGTCAGTGTTCAGATGCATTTTATTTTAACAAAACATGCATATGTGAGCGTCCCGCAAAAAATACAAACCGCTATTTTATTTTATTTTGAAACAGTAGAGATAAGCTAAATAATATTTGTCCCCTTATGAATTCAAAGGCCTCTTAATTCAGTTTTTCAGTATTGTCAGATGAAGTTCACCACCGACTCTTTCCTGTCGTCCTTCTGCAGTCGCAGTGAGAGAGGGCTCTACGTGTACTCTGCTGACTCCCTGTCCTCTGGAGCCAAAGCCAGCACCCTTTTAAACATCTCGCCCTCTACACTGATTCCTTTTTACGACCCCGACACCAATGTGGTCATCCTCACTGGAAAAGTAAGTGAAGAAAAAGCTAAAGTATAAAAAAGTATAGCTGCATATTAGTTACATTTGAACCGAAACTGAGAGTAAAACCTGTGTGTTTCATTTGTTTTCCAGGGTGATACCAGAATGCACATTTATGAGATGGTCCCTGAAGATCCGTACTTTATTGAGTGCAGCAGCTTTAACTCTCCTGAGCCACATAAGGTGCTGAGCTCAACTCCCTCTTACTTTCATTCATTTTTTAAAATATTTTTATGGATACATACACACATGTGTGTACATACATGAAGTGCTAGAGTGGTAATTCCCTCCTCGCAACCTGCGCCATCTCTGTGATGCTGAATCTGGGGATTATTTGTTCATATTTGACACTTCCTGATTGCTTCCTTTCTGCAGGGCTTGGCCTTTCTGCCCAAGAAAGCGTGCAATGTGCGTGATGTGGAGATAGCCGTGGGACTAATGCTCACCCAGACAAGCATAGAGCCAGTGGCCTTCAGAGTGCCAAGGGTCAAGGTGAGCCAACTATACCACCTAGTGGGAATTCTGTTCCCACTGCTGCTATGGCTTTTAATTATAGAAGGTATAACTCTATGTGTGTGACTCTGCATCTCCAGAAAGAGTTTTTCCAGGACGATGTGTTCATAGACACAGCAGTCTGTTGGGAACCAGCGCTGACTGCCTCTGCCTGGCTGTCTGGCTCCAACAGCCAACACAAAAAGATCAGCCTAAAGCCTAAAGACATGACGCCAGGTGCGGCCACCTTGTCTAACATAGCTCACGATCTAGATGAACCTCTACACTCTGCATGCCACTACTGGATATGTCCTGGTATTTTTCTGTTTTTCATGCTGTGTGTGTTTATTATTTCAGTGAGTGAGGCCCCCAAAGAGGCTCCAGTTAGGAAATACCTGCCCTCATCTGTTTACCTGGAGGAGAAGACTGATGAACAGAAGAAAGATGAGGTGAGGATGAGCTGAAACACAGTACATCTCATCTGGACCATCGTGTTTCCACAGTCTGTCCTGCATCTTGTATGTCAGTCATCCATCATGCATATCGTCCACATCAAAATCCTCATGTATATCTTGCTAAATAAAAGTCCTTGTGTTTTTCTGATACGTTTTAATGCTGAATTATGTGCGTGTGTGGCCCAGCTGCTCAGTGCCATGGTGGCAAAGTTGGGGAACATGGACGACCCGCTGCCACAGGAGTCATTCGAGGGGGTCGACGAGGACGAGTGGGTGAGTGAATGCGATGGAAACAACTGTGAAGATGAGTCTCGACTTTCACAATTATCAAAAATTGGCAATATCTTTGCAGAAAAGACTACTAATGATTTTTGAGGATAACGTTTTCTATGGTTTTGTTTAGGTTTGTATTATACCGTAAGGGATCGATTTTGTTATAACTTCCAATGTCCAAAGACTAGATGAAGTTGGGTTTGTTCAGGAACTCAAAAACATTATTATAAATATGGACATTTTGAATTTATTGACTAGATTTTAATGGAGTGGCTAAAATGTATATCCCACAGTTATTACCAATTTTGTTATACTTTGGTTTCTGGTTTTGGGTTATTGACAACATTATAATTCCAAGTTCAAGAAAAATATATCATACTTTGTCAGGGATAGAAGGATAAAGTTTTGGACTTATTTCCATCATTGTCCTTGTTGTTTAAACATAAGTGATATTACACATAATATCAGTACATACGATGATATGAGAAATGTTGCCAAATCACATATAAACTAAATAAAAAAACTTAAATCAGCAAAAAGAACATTTAACACTTTACCACCTATTTTTTCTCAGTTTCTAATTAATTTCAACAACACAGTTTTGTAAAATGATAACACTATATCATCATGTCATCACAATACTGAAAGCCAATAGATGATAACAGCAAATTATTGCCAAACTCAAGGTTTTATAGTACCTGATTTATTCAAATGTAATAAAGACCTTAACATATAGTTCTGGAAAAAATTAAGAGACCACTCCAAATTATAAATATATATATATATATATTACATGTCTATAATCCATCTTTACTAACTGTGGCTGTCGTGTCGTCCAGGATGACTAGCGGGGACGCCCTTGCCTTTGGTTCAGTCATGGTGCCAACAGCAGACAGGAGAGAAGCAACGTTGCCATTTGTGTGTGCGATGGTGCCACCACACGACCTCTGAGCCTAATCAGTTAACATCTCAGCCTACTGCAAACACAAAGTATAGTGTACAATGTGAACGTAAAAATGATTTGGGGAAATAAATACAACACAACACCTTCTGATATCGGTATGTATCGCAATATATCTGTTAAGGTTGGTCTAGTCGGTGTTCATCATATCAGACTGCATGAAATTTTATATGAAAATAATTTGGAGCTGTACTTCTTAAATGTTTCAGAAATCATTCTGGGATAAATCTGACATAGTAATTGCTTTGTTATGTTAATGTAGACTGCAAAAATGATGTTGCACTATTTGTAATATTTCGGGGAAAAAATCTCAACATATAACAAATTATATCATATTTCGGGACACCGCAAACATATTTCTGGTATACCACCAATCTAGGTTAATTAAACAGCAGGCAATCATAGCAATAATACTTCTGCTTTATGCTACATTACCAATAGCTCTGACTACAAACAACTTTCTTAAAAAATAGATTAGTATTTTAGCACAGCTTCTCTTTTTGTCTGTGGTATGTGGCCATGTTTTAAGCATGATAATACACTGTGAGGTGTCCTGATATAAAGATATAATGACCTCCTCTTGTGCCCAGTGTGATATTTTGTGATCTCAAGAGGTTGTGTACCATTCCATACAAAACTGTTATCTGTGTGGACATTTACCTCCACAGTGGACCACTGCTTGCTTTTTATACCGGCCAGTCATATGAGCACGCTCAGTCACACTGTGTCTTGTTGCAAAAAAAAACAAAAAACACCTTGTCTTCCTGTTTGGTCAGGTAAAAAAAACACCACACACATGATTACTGTAACATGTTCAAGCCTTCAGCAGCAAAAACCTCAGTGACGATGCAACAGGGTCACCAGTGTTCATGTTTGGCCATGAACTGGAATTTTTAAAGACATTAAGTTTACTTTTCTTTCTTAGCCAATGATGGTATCAAATGCCATTTTAACATGACAATGTGTTGCTGTATTTGTACAAGTTAAATTTTATTGAATGTTTTGCCATCCAGTGGTCATATGTCTTATAAGTAGGGGTTAAAGGTCAATGAAACTGAGATGTTGTTATACATTGAAAGCCAAGCCACCTCCTTTTTGGCATTTTTAAAGGGGCCTTTGTATACACTGAGATGATTGTTTCCTTTCTATCTTTTCTCGTTGCTTTGCAGTTGAACTTTTAATCATGCTCTTTGTTGGTTTTCAGACTGTTTGGGGATATTCCTCACTTAAATAACTTCCTTCTCTAATGTTTACTAGTAGTGAGTAAGTAATCATGGACAATAACAGTACAGTATTAATAACTTACAATGCAGCCATAACAGCCATTGTGTAATTGCCAATCAGGGCTTCAGCAATATCCTCAATAATCCAGGCAATTTATTTACAACATCTGATGGACTGAAATGAACCATTCATTCAGCCATGCATGATCGTGCACATCATGTTGTACACATGAACGGCAGGTGTCGTCAGTATTTGTGTGATGTATACTGTAAGTGCTTGTGATTCTCGAATGCCGCACTTTGTAATGTTTGGATTGGATTAACTTGCCTTCCATTTTTATACAGTGAGTAAAGCATTGTTGTTTTTTCTGTCTGTCTTGAGTAATGGTTTGTGGATATTGGTTTTTTTTTCAATATTGTCTTGCAATAAACACCTTTTGAACCCATTACTGCTGGTCCTTCTGTTATTAGGTCTCGATGACAATCACAGTGAATAAATATATGGGAATGGCTCATAAAGTGATTTTTGAGCTTGTATGCATAAAGGTCACTTTGGTGGAGACTGTGGTCATGAGGGGCACAGAAAATAAGTGGATAAAATAAATGAAATATGCACAATAAATTATTACATTTATATTTTGCTTTAAAAAACAATAAATGGTCAAACAAATTGAATGTGTCCTTTACTATATAGTGCATAATATTAGATGGAAATAAATTAATAAGCATTATCTTTGACAAATTAACTAATAAAATAAAGTGTCATGCTAGCATCAAGGCAACTAGTTAAACACTTATTCTGATAGCTTCACTTTATTTTGAAAGTATAACAGATGTGATCATGTTTACTGTATTGGGCAACTAGCCTACTTGACAGTCTTCAGTGAGGAACTACAGATATTCAATCCTCCAGCAAAAGAGCCGATTCCAGCACTCAAGATATTATTTACTGCAAAATTGTTGCCCTCATATATCAGCTCATCTTACTACCTTCAAATGAAATGAATATGTGTTTTTTTCTCTTAGTAGCAGTTTGAAGCCATGAAACGGAAGCTGCACTTTGACTTCCCTGCCAGTAGATGTCAGTATGAGAAATATCGCCGTCCTCCTGGTTTGTATTGACGTTTGTGCTGTCGATGCTTCCTTGAACTTTGACCCTCAAATAACCTTCATTGGCGTACATGTGTGAAAACAGGAGCCGCACACCGTCCGAGGGGCCTGTTTAATTTTCATAAAATGGTAAGCATACACTTTATAATGGTCGTACTTCCAAACGCATAGCTCATAACATTAGCGAGTCAGAGGGGTGTGAAGCTAGCTAGCATTAGCCTGAGCATGAGACGTTGAGTAGCTGCCAGTTTGCTTTTCCAGCACCGTTACAAAAGTTAGCTGCCTCCTCTTCATTGGGACATTGTTTATTTGATTCAGGGAGAAACTAATGTCCCTAAATGTAAGTTGATGCATGTCCAAACAGGACGGAGGCGCGTATGGCGCATATATTACAGCCGCACCTGCAGACACTTCCTGCTTCGTGCTGAACGTCATCTAAAAAGCTATGTTTGGACTGACGTCTGACTCTGCAGTGTCATGACAAGTTGTCTTTCGTTTCCTCTGCAGGCGAAGTATCTGGCGCAGATCGTAGTGATGGGAGCGCAGGTGGTGGGGCGCGCGTTTGCTCGCGCTTTGAAACAAGAATACGCAGGTAAGACTTTTTAACAGTGATGTATAAAAAGACTGCTGACATAAGTGTCTGAGTAATCAATCTGCCGATTGACTGACAGCAGGTTTGAGTTGCTTATCAAGCAAACAGGTCAAATATTTCCTTTTCTCTGTTTGACATAATTGTAATTGTTAAGTCATTTAAAGACAAATCCCCCGATTCGGGAAAACTGTGATGGGCGTTTATCAGTATTTATTTATTTATTTATTACTTTTTTTGAGTTATAAAAAGATCAGCAGATTATTCAATAATTGTGCATTACAGCAAGGTCTGGTTGATATGATCTCACTGTTAATATAGATATTGCCTCATATAAATAAAGATGATATACATATATTCATGTGCAATCATAATTAAACTGATTTGAACCGCTTCAATGTTATGCATTACATCAGACCACACTCTTAATATACTCTTAATAATTTTATAACCTGCTCGGAATTGTTCATTTGGACCACATAAAGTTGCAGAGTAGTATATATCATCTACCTCATATCACCCATGATTTTGCTGAAAAGTATCATAAAGCCGCAGCTATGCGTAAAATAATTTTTGCTCTCACATTCTTTTAGGTTTTCTAATGAATTGAAGTGAGTATTTGTGTGCATGTGTGTTGCGTTTTTCTCTCGCAGCCAGCCAAGCAGCAGCGCAGGCCAGGGGCCGCTCAGGTCAGCAGTCTGCTGCAGCATCTAGCATCACTGGGATGAGCCTGCAAGAGGCGCAGCAAATCCTCAACGTCTCCACGATCACCCCCGAGGAGATTCAGAAGGTACAAACACACTCACCGTGTCTTAGTTTTTCATTATGGACAAAGTGCTGGTGCTGGGCTGCAGCGCCGATGTCAAAGTCTATTTCGTGTTTACAGGACTTTCCGTTCACTGCAGCGTACATGTGCTAAAGTGAACAATGCCCCACATGATGTGTTGCTCTCTCTGCATGCGTGGAGATGCTGGTTTTTATTATTACCCAAACGTAGTCCTAATTGTAGGGGAGACCGATTCAGACAGGGATTCCCCAGCATCTCGCCAATTGCTTCAAAATGATTTTCCCAACTGGAGATAAAACACACTCCTTTTTGATTTAAAAGGTGGGTGGCTGTCAAATATTGTTAGTTATTCATACCTTTACAAATGATGGCTAAACAAAGTCCATGCCCAAGCCTTGCAGCTCTGTGAGTTAACATGAGGAACACAATTTCACATTAATGTGAAATGGTTTATTTTGTTTATTTGACCGTTCATCAACATAATCAACATTCTTCTTTACCGTCTGCTGTAATAATGATGAGACTGTGTGTCTTTGCTGTTGTTCTGGGGGGAAGAAAGTGATCTTTTAAATGAAGATCAAATGTGTTACTTTATAACACTAAGTGTTTATCTCTTCCAGAACTACGAGCACCTTTTTAAAGTAAATGACAAGTCATTGGGCGGTTCATATTACCTACAATCAAAAGTAAGTATTCTGTATCTTAGTGGACTTTATTGTCCACTTAAGTTGTTTTTAGCTCACTAAAATATAAAAACAGCACAAGAACATGTATAACAAACATGCTATCAGGAAGCCATCTGTCCTAATAATAGTAAGAATAATTTAAAACATTGTTTAAGGCATACATAAAATATTGTGCAGTAAGAGTCGTATGTCTGCTTCTTTTAGTTTAAAATTCTGATTGCATGTTATAGTGCCTCCCAGAGTTTTGAGTCTCCAACTGAGGAAATTGAACTCTGTATAAACGTGACTTTCTCTTATCCTGATGGTAAACAAATCACTCCACTTCGTCGGCAGTCGCTATAATAATTTGCAGCCCATGTCATCATGTAAAATGTCTGGGACTGGAGCTTGTGCAGTTGGGAATAATGAGATTCAGCAGTGCCTTTTTATTCACTTTGTTAACTTGTTTTGCTCATAACATCCAAACAAACTATTGTGACTGTGCGTGAGAGGAATCCGCTCTTTGAACCGGGCCGTGTTTGAAATGATGTTATTGGCTTTATTGCCCACCCATTCCTCTCTGCTCTGTGTGAACCATAGTGTGATTTTAAAAGTGTCTAACCTTTCTGATATTATTATTATTATTATTATTATTATTATTGTGTCCAGGTGGTGCGAGCTAAAGAACGTCTAGACGAGGAACTAAGTATTCAGGCAGAAAAGCAGCAGTCACGGCAGAATACGGAAACATGAAGCGTGACCTGATGCTCACCTTGTCTTTCCTCTCCCCATCCTCTGTAAATTATAACCCAATAAAAGCATTCTCTTTTTCTTTAGCCTTGAACTTGTTAGTTTTTTTTTGGGGTGCAATGACAGCATAGCACGAACAAGTGTCTTTTTATAGATGGTCATGTCAATGTTATATATATGGTTTGAAATTATCTAAAGCCACACAGGAATGCTTTTATTTATGTCAGTTTTCTGCTACTATGGATTTGAGTGGCTGAATACAGTGAGTGAAACTGCAGCTTGTTGACTATTAATCAGGGAAATGATTGTTTTTAATTCAGGTGAAGTGTGATGGCATCAAGTGTGCACATGTTGGTCTGAAGGGCCAGAGTCACATTTATCTGGATCATTTTGATGTATATGTCATTTTATTGTACATTTGGAACAGAAATGAATGCACAAGTTGTATCAAATACAACTTTATTAAACATTTTTCTTTTCATTGACATTATCAATATCGTAATAAAATTCCTCTAAAACAGGAGAACACCGCTATGTTGTACCAATTGGAGACTTTTACAACTCTAAAATTCTGCATGTTCAACCACAGAACATGATGGCAGGAAAAAATATATTTTTATATAATCTTTTTTTTTTCTCATAGTGTATAACTTCTATATTTTACCTATAATAAAAAGGCACTTGGAAAAATTAAAATACTGACATATCTCACAAATGTGCAAAAAACATAACTTGGAACAGGCCTTGCATGGCCTTAAGTCTTATCATTAACCCTTTGTGCAACAACGCTGTGGCACTTCAGTCAATGGCACCCCTTTACAATGACACGACCTAGCTAGCTAACCCAAATTTTGTGCCCTGGATTTCAGTTCCACTTTTCATAGCATTAAAGAGGGTTACTTAGAAATCTCCAGGAGCAAGTACCGCTTTTAAAATGTTAAAAAAAGGACTTTAAATTCAGACTTTTTAGCAACTGAGGATGATTTTTACAATTATTCTTGGTTCCCAAAACAACTGATGAATAACGCTCAACACTGAGAAAGGATGTGGCAGCATCCCCGTGTCTACACATGCTAAGAGGGGAACAAAAGTGCAGTTTATTACAGACTGAGCTCAAAGGGTTAATGGATCATACAGCTTATTTAATATTGAAAGGTTTTGGATCCTTGGAGGATCCGTGTCAGATTGCTCAGCTTTCTGCCGCCATGCTGAGTCTCTGTCCCTAGCTTCGACCTGCAGAGGAGAGACAGACAGGCGGAGGAGGAGGAGAGCCGCAGCATCTGTGGGTTTCACTGTTGCCACGGAAACCATGTGTAGCCTACTTGACACCTGTTTCTGATGACATCACATGCCAGGATTGTCCACTCACAGTGAGAGATTCTCTTCAATACCCAGACTGAATGCATAGACAGGCCACTGGTGTGTGTGGAGGCGGGTGGATGAATGATAATGATTAAGAATTACTGAGGCAGAAACACAGGTACGCAATTCATCACTGCTGTGTCCCCGCAGGCCTGTGGGCAGCCCGACACAGAGCCCATCCTCAGACAGGCAGGGTTATATTTGCTTTTGTTTATTGTGAATGCGGCTTGTTCCTTTGCCTGTTTTCCCCATCTCTGCCTTTAAAAAAAGCTTTGTGGCTGGGAGGTGGGGGAGTTGAGCCGTTTGGGTTTATTCTATAAAAAAAAAACTCTGTCTGCCCAGAGGGCAGACAGAGTTCAGTGGCCTAGTTTTCTGCAGGCTGGTATGCCTGTGAGTGGCTGCCACACTGGGCACAGCACAGCCAGCGACTTCAGTCAGAGCTGAGAGGGCAGTTTGCTGGGTAGGTGGCCAGATGGAGGGCGGCCGCACAGCACAGCCATCCTCTGCTGGCACACAGCCTCTCCCCTCATCTCTCCCTATCCCCTGTCCATTCATTTATTCATTCAGCCAATCCTCTCTCGCTTTGCTTCCCAGCCCGCCATTTCACAGGCGGGTGTCATTTCTCTGTTTTCCCTTTATCTGACTGTGGAAATTAAAAGTCAGAACAAAGGAAGCAGAGTTTGCAAATCTTAATTTGTCCCAAAGATAATTAATACAAGATATATTTTATGCCCACACGTTCTCTAAATGACCCTCAGTACACCAATGTGATTGTCATGGAGCAATGTGATGTCATTTAGTACACTGGATACCCCCATAAACCCTCTCCCCCCTTAGAGCCGTGGTCTCCAACCTTTTTGGCTTGTGACTCCTAATAAAGCAATATAATCTGTACTAATGAACCTAATGACTAATCACAGTTTATGGCCTTATTGTGGACAATATGTTGTGACACAGATTCATTGAGCAGGTAATCATCTACAGCCATGCTAGCAGCTTTGTGAGGCTGTACTTGGGCACAGCGGTGTTTTGAGCTAAATGCTAACATCAGCACAGTGTACATTTGCTAATTAACACTTAACACAAAGTACAGCTGAGGCTGATGGGAATATCATTAGATTTGCAGGTATTTGGTGATAAACCAAATTGTTGGACAAATTAAACAATTTGACCTGATGATGGCGGTAGATGAAAGTTCACTTAAATTATTACAATTAATCCTGATGGGAACAAGAATGTCTCTGTGAAAATTTCATCGACATCCATCTAATAGTTGTTGTGGCAACATTTCACTTAAAACGATAATGTCAACCTCATGGCGGCACTGTGACAAGTCAGGGTATATGCAGTTCATCCAATAGTTGTCGAGATATTTCAGTCTGGACCAATTGGGTGGACTGACCATCCACTGTGCCATGCCACTAGCGTAGCTAAAAAGCTAAAATTAGTGGAGAAAACTCAGAAAACATAATTTTGTGTAAAAGGAAAAATATCCTCTTTCTTATATCAATGTAATTATCTTGTGACCCTTCAGATTTATCCCAAACCCCGGGGTTGGGGACCACTGCCCTAGAGGACCACCTAAACATCTCTATCTCATCTTCTCCTCAGCCCCTAAAAAGACTCATCCTAGACAGCAGAAAGCTGAGCGCAGGGCAGCCGTCGCAGAACACAAGAAGCAACTTCAACATCACAAAAAATGTCTCGTCTGAGCAACAGCAAAAGAAAAAGAAAAAAAGACAATATAAAACAGCAATAACTGATTATTTCTAAGACTGGGCGATGGGAAAGTAAGACCACCAACGTTAGCAGACGGGGAGAGGAGAGATGGAGGAGTGAAACGAGAGGGGATTGTAGTGAGTGACAGTCTCTTGAGGGAATGTTCCTTGTGTTGTGATGATCCTCTCATGCTCCCCTACCTCTCCTCTGTGGAGACGGCAGTCAACATCATACGCACGTTAGCACTGAGCAACACAAGCCTGGAGGGACCAGAAACAAACGGAATAAGAGCCAAGTAGTTTTTAAAGAACCATGAATTGGCAGTAACATTTTATAGAACATTTTAGGAATATAGTGTGTGGTAAGTGCATGTTGGCTGCTTAATCAAACCATGAGAAAAGTTTTCCCAGAAGTCAAATTAGACTTTTTTCCCCCTCTTTTTATTTGCCCCTTTGGACAGAGTAAAATGAGGCAGTTTGCAATAGTGTGGCTTCCTAGTCAGTCCATCTGTATGTGGCATTGAGTGCATCACACCCCCCCCCGTGTGGCACAATACGTGCATCCCTCTTTCCCCTCTCCAGGTATTTTTGGCACAGCATGGGACAAAACATCAACCGACAAGGCTAAGTTGGGCTTCGACTGGACGGCCGCCTGTTGTTCACAGCTGGTTTTGGGTCGGATCACGTTTTAAAATACAAGACACTAGTGTTTGTCACCACAGTGGCCCTTTCATACACAAACTGGCCGTGTTGATTCAATTACGGGAAAGCAGCTGGACAATCCAGTAAGTGAAACGTGTAAATTCTGGAAACGGCAAGTGGGATTATGTGCATCGTGTCCTTACCAGAGGGGGGAGCCAGACACACCAGTGCCATAAATTTCACTTGTGTAAAAGAGGAAGTGATGATTGGTCATTGCCAGGTGATATAACACCATTTGTCTTGGTCAAGTCCACAGTGCTGTCTGTGCCCTAAAGGTCCCTAGTCTGCACGCCTGGCACACATTCTTGTTGGTCACCCTCCCCAAAACTGGGGACAGATTGTCAAAAGTGCTCTCTTCCAGTTTATGTTACACTGGGCGAGCTGAGAGGTTAGCAGCAGTTTTGAGGTTTCAATACTATAACAAGTTGACACTATTAAGTGCTGTCTCAGAGCTGAAGCTGCAGCCTTTTCCTGGACAAATCCGAGACAGTTTTGAGTTCACTTGCTTTGGTATGGCAAGCCTGTCTGAATCATATTAATCACAGCAGCCTGTGAGAAATAGGCCATAACTTTAAAAATCAACTGTGGAGAAAATTCCCATTACGTGCACGTTTGCCTAACTGTGAGTGCGTCATTCAGTTTCACGGTATATCTATCTCACTGCTAAGCTGGAGGCACACCGTCGATGAAAGTGTAGTCATATAAATACGGAGCAATGGATCAGGAGTTTTGTAAGGACACGGAGCACTAAGACTGTCACATTTGTGGTCCCTGTCCACGGAACCAGCAAACAGGAATGAATAAAGTGTAAAATAAGAGAGCAAAGAGGAGCCCGCTGTCAGGCCTTGTGATCGAAACACAGAGCCGTTCACGGTCCTGAAAGGAGTTCTCGGGCCCCAAGTTTAGTTTCCCATCCGTACAGGAGGCTTGCGTTGTATACTAAATTCTTGTGAGGTGTAGCGTTATCTCTTGTTTTGCTGATTGAGGGTTTGATTTCTTTCTCTATAGTTTTTTTCCTTTTCCAACCGCTCTCTGAAATGCATTGCCTGGATTTGATTATGCGAGCCAATCCCAAATCACCTTTGACCGCCTGAACCCTCACTATGGCGTCCCCCCTCCCCTCCCGACCCCCTGAGCTCTTCTGGAATGTGTGTGTGTGTGTGTGTGTGTGTGTGTGTATCAGTTGACTACAGCCGGCTTGAGCACCACTGTGCCTGGGGGGATGACCACCCAGGACAGGGGATCATGAGACCCTGTGGAGAGGTTCAGGACCCCTCCAGTCACCTCCTTCCTGGCCTCGTCCTGGCTCTTCTTGGCCTGCTGGCTCTGGGCCCTGCGCTCAGACGAGGCCCCCAGCATGGGCACCATCGGCAGGCCCAGGGCCGAAGAGGGGAACGCTGGGGAGAGCAGAGGGGACTTGCCAAGGCCCAGCGGGGAGCCGTTGAAGGTCAGGATTGGTGTGCCTCCCAGGCTGCCTGAAGGTGAGTTGGGGCAACCCAATGTGCTGAGGTCCAGGGGCCGAGGACTGAGAGGAGACAGAGGCAGGGCACCACTAAGACCCTGAAGAGCATGGCTTCCCAGGAGAGCAGCCGCTGCCCCTGGGATGATAATGTGGGCGGCGCTCACATAAGACAGCTCTGAATCCTTTCCCACTTCGCTAGCAAGCCCTCCACTTTGACTCCCCCTCAGCAGGGAGCCCACCCCACCTGGGGAGCCCTGCTCCTGAGCCACAAAGTGGCCATGGGCCTTGATGTGCTTGCGGAGAGAGCTGGGGTCTGTGTAGCGCTTCAGGCAGCCCACCATCTTGCAGTAGTAGGGCTTGTCCACGTAGTGTGTGCGTGTGTGCTTGAAGCGGTCACTGGAGTTAGAGTAACGCTTGTTGCAACCCTCGTAAGGACAAATGTAGGGCTTTTCACCTGCAGAGAAACGATCCAGATGCTGAGAATTCATTCAGTTTTACTTTTAAAAATTAAAGAACTGTATTGATATAGCTTTGACATACAAGATAAGCATTTATTTTAAACATAAGGCTCTTTGAGTCTTAATTGTATAGCAAACACATTTGATATGTGTTTTGTTAATCATGGGATACAGCTCTACCACTGACCTGTGTGTGACCGGTTGTGTATCTTGAGGTTCTCCAGGCGTGAGAAGCTCTTGTTGCAGGTGGGACAGCGGTGGGGCTTCTCGTTAGTGTGAGTGCGAATGTGGATGAGCATCTTGTACCTGCAGCCACACAAAAATAAGTTCATTCTAGCAGCTTCCTCTTCATATTTACACTGTGGCGGACCTGTGGGCACAACAGGACGCTTCCCCGTTGCTAGGCAACCGAGAAGAAGAAGATTGGGGGAAGTGGTAGCAGGTGTGTTCATCCCAGTGGAAAGACTCCAACCAA